>PVKU01005895.1:0-114305 GCA_004027475.1 Anoura caudifer | reverse complement strand
AAAAAAATAGTCATGGGGATAAAAAGCACAGCATAGGGAATTTAATCAATAATATTGTAGTAACTACAGATAGTGCTAGGTTGGTACTTGAAATATTGGGGGATCACTTTTTAATGTATATGATTGTCTAACCACCATGCTGTACACTTGAAATAATGTTGAATGTCAACTGTAATTGAAAAATTAAAAAAAGAAAAAAAAAGATAATTATTTTATCAATAAAAAAAAAAAAACGTTTCCTTATTTTTTTCCATTCACATTATATAATTTTAGCTGTGTTCATGCGATTACATCATACGCTGTTGAGGGACTTGTCCGGGCAGTTTTCCTCCGTCTCCTTTGTTTGGCTCCACCTTGCATAACTGCTCCTCCACGTCCTTCACCATAGCCCCACTCAATTACAAATGTTACGTTTTGCACTCATGTTCTTATAGTCACCTGTGGGTATACACATATATATGTAAACATCTTGAGGAGAAAAGCTTCTTTACGTGTGTACCTATAACATTTTCAGGCTGCTGTTTTGTTTTTTTTTTACCCTTCGCACACTCAGCATCTGAAGACTATTGGCTGGAAGGGCCCAAATCCCACCTTCCTTAACCCTGCCCCTGGGCAAGAGCTTGACAAAGCCTCTGGTGAGATCATTCTCCTCCTAAAGATCTTCCGGGATCAAAGACTTAATGGCGGCCCCAGGCAGTCTGAAAAATTTCTGTATCTTTTCTGCTAGAACAGGTACAAAGATGTGTTCTTATATCTACATATCTCTCTCACTCAAAACTTTTAAAACCCATTCTACAGAATAAATATTTATTAGATCCTCCGTTCTTAAACTCCTTAAAACTTATTTGAGAAAACAAAGCTTGTCCTCAAGCAGAAAGTAATGTTAATTCCACGGGGATTCAAGTGGTGGCAGCTCTGAAATCTCACCCAGCACTTTCCGATGTGGGCTCCACCCCTGCCGGCTGTGTGGCGCTGGGCCAGCCGCTTCACCTCTCTGAGCCTCTGCGTCCATGTTACAGACTTTTCGTCCTAAGACGTGAGACAGTACACGCAAGACACTTAGCAAAAGCCAGCCCCTCCCCCCCAGCCCTCCCTCCTCTCCCCCTCTCCCCTGGGAGTCAGGGCCGCGCCTGGTCCACAGGCTCCCGCCCACCCACTCGCTCATCTTCCACGCATCCCCCCACCCCCCATAAGTCTCTTGCACATTGAATCCTAACTTGGTGTCTACTTCTCACAGGCCCCCAATGGACAATAAGGGTTACTGGGGGCCAGAAAGACATAAATGGCTTCAGGGAAATAGATGTCGCTGGCCAACTGGAGCGGCAGGAGTCCTGCAGACCCGCGTCACCTCCAGAGCAGCTGTGGGTGGGGGCTCTGGACCATCCACGCAAGTCGAGGGTCAGACTGCAGAGCAGTCAAAGAGGCTGGGGATCCTCAGCAGTCAGTGGGGCCCGTGGGGGGCTTGTGCCAGAGGAAGGGGTGGGGGGTGGGTGAAGGAGCTCAGGAAGTTCTCTCTGCCGGCTTTATCTTTCACTGCGCCATGCAAAACCCTGTCTTCTGTCAAATGCATTCTAAGCTTTAGCAAGTGTTCGGGGAAGATATGGCATCACACCGTATAACGGAAGGCTGATCCCAGACACAGGAAAGTGTGATTGCCACTGAGATACCCAGCTTAAAAAATAACCTGTGATGCAAAACGTCCTCGAGCTTTGAGTGGGGAGAAGAGCCGGATGAGTTCGCCACTCTGGGCCTTAGTTTGAGGACACGGAGCTGGTAACGGCGGGAGGGGGGGACCAGGCGCTCCGCTCACCAACACTTCTCAGGGTTTCTGAAGCGGGAGTGGCGGCTTCGCTTCAACCTCTCATTTCAATACCTGGAGACGCTGGGCTAGTTTTACTTGGCCAATTCTTGACATCCCGTCACCAAAAAAGATTTATAAACAAATTTGTCTTTCTTGTCATATGAGCCTTTCCATTTATTTCATCAGCTGTAAATAATTGCAGTTGACAGTTTATACTGACGAGGATTTGAGCAGTTGTCAGTAAGATGGGCACTTCATCGATTTTTCTTCCCGGTACCTCATGACTAAAAGGTAGGAGCTCGGAGTGTAAACCCGAAAGGCGCGGCAGCTCCCAGCTCCCTAGTGTAAGGAAGGCTGCGGCGCCAGCGGCTTCCCTCGGCGGCTGGCACACACTGTGACTCCAAGGAGATGCAGGGCAGCGGTGCAGATAGGCGTAGGCGGGGATCTCGGTAAGCCATCAGGAAACCCTCAGAACAGCCGCGTGCGTCTTTAGAGATGATTATCAAGATCCCCGCAATGGGTAGAATGCGGTGCCAGATCGAAAAATAAAAGGAAGTGAAAATCCACATATTAAACTATGAAACACGTCACCCCGCCCCTTCCTCTGCCCGCTGCGTCCACCTGCAGGCAGACTTACCTACACCCTCTGGCAGGAAACCAGAGACATGCACCCTTGTCTGCGGGGTATTCACATCACGGGGTTGCCCCGTAAAGCAGTGAGGTCCCTTGTCAATCAAGCTACAGTAAAGCCCACCCGACACCAGCCTCCTAATACATACAACTTACAACCGGCTCAGAAAAAGGCCTTGCTCATAAGTGCCAGGCACAACTGGCCAGGTATTGGAGAAGATCTAACATAAAAGGAAAACAAAAGAGACCAAACCAATCGCATGGAGCCAGAAATTCAGAAGAAACAGAGACTGTGCAGGGAGCAGACGGAAAAGCGATGAACGTGCTGAGAGAGAGAAGCGAACATGGCTTCGCTGAAACGAGAACACTGTCAAAAGAACAAAAAACAAGGAAAACTTTAGAAATTAAAAATCTGCCAGCCAATGTTTTTTATAAGAGTTGAAAAAAAAATCTCTCAGATATTTTTTCCAAGATAAATAAATTAGAGGACCAATGTAGGAGGTGCAACAGCAAAATAATCGGCGGGGGTGGGGAGAGGAAGGAAGGAAGGAAGGAAGGAAGGAAGGAAGGAAGGAAGGAAGGAAGGAAGGAAGGAAGGAAGGAAGGAAGGAAGGAAGGAAGGAAGGAAGGAAGGAAGGAAGGAAGGAAGGAAGGAAGAGGGAGAAGGGCAATAAGGAAGAAGGGAAGAAAGGAAGGAAGGAAAGGAAGGAAAGAAAGAAAAAGAAAAAAAGATTGTGCAAAGAAATTTATCAACAACAGACAAGAAAACTTCCCCAGACTAATGACACAGTTCTCTGGATTCTGGGCCCACTGAGCCCCTATGACAATAAAGACAATGTGTCACAAGATGACACATTCCCCATAAACTTCAGAACTGGGGATAAAAACAAAAGCTAGATATTTCCAGAAGAACGAGGATATAGATAAAAAAAAAAAAATACAGGAATCCAAAAGGTGTCGGACTTCTTAACCTCAGACCCTGGAAACAGGAAAAAAATAGAACAATACCATTAAATTTCTGAATTAAGGTGACCTTTCACCAGAAATCAAGACCCAGCCAAACAATCAGTCAAGTATGAGGCTAAGGGCAGTGCTGTGTGGCCTCAGGCTCCCAGCAGGGGAAGCAGTAGAGAGGCCCCACCTGCCTTGCCCGTCTCACCGGGCCCTCGTTCTGTGAAACAGAGCACAGCTCCCACCGGCAGACCCCTGACTCCCTTACAAATCACAGACTCGGGGCTGCTGCCTCATCGTGACCCATTTTCAGACTCTGAGTTACCTGGGCCACTCACTGCCTTCCACGTGCAGATATCAATAAATAGTTTTTTAATAAGTAAATAAGGTTTATAGAAAGACTTTCCAAATGTTGAGATTTTGCGCACTTTATATATAATAACTTAGAATATGTGTATATTACATTAGAGAAAAATTAAATGTAGCATAGCCAAGAAATAGAAAATTGTGTATTCATGAGACCAAGTGGCTACTTGTTAGGGCATCAATATTCTGATTAACGTTTAGAAGCCAAACCTGGAAATCCTTCCCACTAGTCAGGAGTTGGGGTAGTGATCTCTGTAGAGGACAAAAACCTTGCTAACTTGTTAATCGAGTGCCCCTTGGCCCAATGCCTGGGAATTTATCCTAAAGGCCTTGGTACTACATGAGTTAAATTACCCACTGGAAGCTTAATTAGTAGCTGAAAATTCTAGCGGGTAAAGAATGCTTCCCACCTAAGAGCCCTTTAACCTGAATGCAAACAGCTGCAGGGAATGTAGCTATTTCTAGTTGCAACCACTAGATGGCGGAGCAGACCGCAAAATTCTCAGCAGAAGCCAGCAAGCCCCTTTCTTCACTGTTAATCTAGAAGAGAAAGTTTGGTAACTCCAGAAATTTGTCTGGAGGAGAGTTCCAAGTCAGACGCCATTGAGAGAGTAACCCAATACCTTAATTTCCCCCTTCTCTCAACTTTACACTAACAACTACTTTCGGGAAACATTATCTGAGAGAACTGGCTCTTGAGAGCCAATTGTTGTCTTTCCAGGAATTAAAACAAATTTTTAAAATTAGAATCAGATTATATAAGTGTATAGTGACCTCTATTACATCTATTATCTTTATAATAAATACTTGAAACTCATTTTATTATGTTTTATTATTCCCTGTGCTCTTGCGGTTACTTATACATCCTCTGTAGCCATACAACATAAAGCCTGTATGGTGGGTGCTACTGCCTGTCACGTCCCAACTCCACATCCAGAGGCCCAAGCTAAAAATCTGGAATTGGCCACTTCGAACCTGGCCGTGGAACTTGGCAAATGCTACGAATCAGCTCTTTGGGGGCTGGTTGTTAAACATGTATCAAATACCACTGGATGAGGAGAAGGGAAGCTGCCCATAAATGGTGCTGAGAAGCAGGGGAAAGTAGTTTGGCCGGACAAGTCACTTCTGATAGTAGTTCAGACACAGCAAGATGCTGATGCCTAGCTCACAGGCGGCAAACTCCAGGCCCGCGGACCGGTTCGAATCCGGCCTCCACCTTGTTTTATCTGGCTGGGCACCTTGTTTCTACCCTGTGGCAGCACCGAGCTCTCACTTAACTGTTAAGGAGTAGTTACATTTATACAGCCCTAAAATTACATTCGGCCCTTTGAATGCAATGGCAAGGCTGAGGTGGCCCCCCAGTGAAAATGAGTTTGACACCCCCCACCATAGCTGAAACATTTACTCTGTGGTCAGAAAGAGGCTTTGTGTCTGTGCTGTGTCATTTCTGTGCTGTGGACCTTGGGTCATTGACTTCTGGTGCCTGTCTCTTTGTGAAAAGGATCTAAAAAGTACCTACTTCATACAAGTCACCTTAAAACGTGTCGGCTCGTATTACTGCTAAAAGCAATGGAAGTAATTACCATGCAGGCAACACAAGCCTGCTTGAAGTCTAAGATCTGAGAGCCACTTACCAATTGTGTTATATTTTTACATTTATGTCATTTCACATCATAATTTCAGTTTATTTTCTGGAAAGAGATGAAAGACAATGCCAGATTTCAATACAGAATAATAAATGCTTGCTATCATACATTCTCCTTTTAATAGTTGGGAAATAAATTTAAAATCTCCAGGATTTCGGTTCTAAAGGTTTTTATCCTGCTCTCTTAAATATTTTGTAAACATCAGAAAATTGGTTGGGCTTTCCCAAAGAGCTTGCCGTTTAACACGAGTTTATTCTGCGCTGAGTCAAACAGAAAGGTGGCTCTAAAACTGGGTTACTAACACTTTTTGTCTTGTTCCTCTAAATAAAGGATCAAGAATTTTTCTCTACAGTTGAGTGTGGCAGACTTTGGGAGCAAATTCGGGGATTTCTCTCTCCGAGTAACCAAAGGGAATAAGAAGAATCCAGACTGAATAAACAAACACAAACCACACACTCGGTTTTGTGCCAGGATGAGCCGGATCAGTGAATCTGGGTCAGGAGCTACATGAAATTGAGGACGTCTGCGGCCCGCAGTTGAGAAGTCCCTTCGGAGCGCGTTGGAGCACAGCTGAGAGCCTGACCTGCTAACCCGTCCTGTCTGAGGCCGGAGGGAAACCCAGAGACCCACGGAGGTCACGGCCGGCGGGCAGAGGCTACGAGGTGCCTGGTCGGAGGCTGTCGAACCAGTTGCACTCTCCAAACGTCAGAGCCCGGAGGGCGGGGTCTTCTGTTCACACGGGCCCCTCCCACCTTTCCCATCCATTTTTCCATGAGCTCTTGAGACTGGTATTCATTGGCTCTAGTATTGATGCCTGACACTGTGAGAAGTGCTGTTTCAAATTTTATTTTTAAGAACCATAACTACATAGAAAAGAATACTTTTCCAAGGCACCCAAGATGGCCCATGAATCTGTACCAATTAATATTTGCTTTAAAAAAAAATCAATGACACTTCGACAATGCAGACAGACTCCCTCAAATTCATCGCTCTGGAGCGCTTAAGCCCCTAAAAAAATGACAGGGCGCTCCCTCACCAGGGTATGCACGTCGCCGTTTTTAGAATTCCATCTGTCCCGTGATGTCCTCATCGCCTCCGGGGGAAACATGTCCCACCCGAAGCCATCGAGACTACAGCTGTCCCGCAGTCAACGTCCCATTCAGAACTATTTCAGCACTGCCGCAGCTGCGGGTACCGCCCCGCCCAGAGGGTGTGACCCTGCCTGGGGAGAACAGCGATAAGGACCCGGCAGCTGGCCCTGGCGAGGTGCCCTGGTAAGGGCCCGGGGCCACCCCCCAGCTGGTGTTATATTATAAAAATAAATACATGCTTATGGCTGGGTATGTGTGAAATATAAAAGCATAAAGATTGATTTTATTTTTTAAATTTTCCTCCCAGCTTGATAGAGATGTGATTAACGTTTAACACTGTACACGTTTGATAACATAATGATTTGATACAAATGTGTGTCGTGAAATGTTTACCAAATCAGGTTAGTTAATGTACCCTTCACCTCATATACTTCCTTTCGTGGTGGTGGTGAGAGTATCAACTACCTCCTGTCCTAGCGACTTTCGAGTCCACAATACTCATTCGTTACTGTCACCTTGCTGTGCGTTAGATCCCGAGAACTTACTCGCCTTACCACTGGAAGTCTGTACCTTTCCACAGCATCTTCCCATTCCCCCACCCCCAGCCCTGGCAACCCTATTCTACTCTGTTTCTATAAGTTTGTTGTTTTAGATTCTACATCTAAGTGAGGACACTTTCTCTGGCTTATTTCTCTGACTTATTTCACTTTGCTCTTTTAGCTGATTAAGCCAAACAATTCTGGCTCAGGATGCAACACATCCTCAGTTTCATCACCCTTTAATCTGGGTCGCTCTCCAGCCTTTCTTATCTGTCTTGGACATTTTTGAAGTGAACGGGCCAATTACCTGGGAGGGGAGTTTTGAGTTCATTGCTTCTCCATGACTGGAGTCAGGCTGAACACCTTTGGCAGGTACTCTGCGGAAGGGAGGCCGTGTCCGCAGGAGCCCACAACCGGTGACCTAAACTTTGACCAGTGACCAGCTGCTTAGAGCCCTGTCTGCCAACATGCTCTGGTGTAAATGAGACTGTTTATCCTTCGTGATTAACACTGTCCTGTAGGGAGATAATGTGAGTACTATGTAAATGTCCTACGAATTGTCCAGTTTTTGCCTATTATTTTATCATCCTTGACGATGTTTGTCTGAATTGATTATTATGATAATAATTCCAACCTGGTGATTTTCTAATTCCGTCATTCCTTGTGTATTAGTTTGCATTCTACTGCGAGGAAGTGCTTTGCCTCTTTGCCACCTATTCACTCACTTACTTAAATTAGTATCGATATCCACGGATTCTCGTTTTAGTTTGAGTCATAAGCTATTGGTCTCTCTCTCTCTCTCTCTTTTTTTTTTCATTTTCAAGTTGTCCCAGACCTGATTGGTGGAAGCCCCATCAATCTGGACCCCTATGTCTTTGGGGTATGTCTTTAGCCTTTGAGCTCATCCTTACTTATTTGCATAGCAAGCTGCTCCAGCCTCTGAGATCAGCCAGTTCTCTAAGGAACTCCATTTCTTTTTAGTGGAGAACGGTACTTAAAATCCCAGTTCATTGCTACTGGGATATCATCACTTTTAGTCACTCTCAGCAAACAACTAGGAATATATGTTTGTGTCCCGAGATTCACATTGATTTCTATATCTATATATTTAGAAACCATGCATTTATACTCATACTTCAAATTCCAATACAGCACCTCCTTTTGTGTATTTGGAATTCTCTTCTCTGATAGTGAAAAAATCTGGATCTTGTCATGTACTCAATCTGAGAGTATCCATAGGTAGTTTCAGAATCGCTCATGTATACCACTGTGGAAAAAACAAACTTAATAACTACCATAATTGCCAATAGTTTTTGTCTTTAGCCTGAGGGTATAGAACCAAATTACTGTTTCAAAAATTATGTGATTGGTTCCCTATGCTCCCTGTCTGTGTGGTTGTTGTTTATTTAAATAGTATTAGGATTGTTTGTTTCTTTTCATTTATATTTGCAGTTTTTATGCCACATCCTCATTGGTTCTACTTATTAATGCTTTTATTTATTCTTTGAGTATGTGAAACATAAACATGGTCTTAAAAGTCAACTGCTTTTTTCCTTTAACAGTATATCTTGGAAATCACTCCATATAAGTTTATGCTAAGACCTTTGTTCCTTTTCATAGCTGCATAGTACTCCATCATGTGGGTGTACCATCATTAATCCAACCTCTCTCCTATTATAGGCATTCAGGTTATCTCCAATATTTTGAAATTACAAACAAGACTGCAATGAATAAGCTTGGGCATATGTATTTTTGTTTTGCTGGAGTTGTATCTTCAGGGTAAATTCTTAGAAGTGGAATTGCTGGGTCAAATGGTAGGTTTATGCACAGAGAGTTAGCTAATGCTTACTGGCAAAATCCCCTCTGAAGGTGTTTCACCTGTTCCATCCCGCCCAGCAAGGTATGAGGATGCCTGCTTCCCCTGATTTCTCTGACAGAATGTGTTGCCACACTTCTTGATTTCCACCAATCTGATGGGTGAGAAATGACGACTCAGTGAAGTTGTAATTTGCATTTCCCTAATTTTTAGTGGGATTGAATATTTTTCACATTTACCCTTTTTTAAGACTTTTTGATAAACTGTCTATTTGGACCTTTTAATCTTTTTTTGATCTAGTTTTTTCATCTTTCTTCCCTTAATTTTTAAAAAGTTTTTATATACTTGGGACATTATCCCTTTATCTGTGATAAATGTTGCAAATATTTCCTCCCAGTTTATCAAGTATAGTTTCATTTTGTTCCTTTTTTGGTGAAATATTGTGTTATCTTTATCAATCTTCTCTCTCTCTTTTTTTTTTGCTTCTGTATGTTGAGTCTTAAAAAAAACCTTTCTTTGCATATATGTTACAATAGAATTTACCTCAGCTTTCTTTTAGTACGTCAATGACTTTATTTTTACAAAATTCAAATAAAATGAATTTTGTATCCTGTTTTCTAAAGGCAACATTATATATGAAAGCTTTCCTGTATTAATAAAAAATTTTTAAATATGGTTTTAAAATACTGCCTTTTCTTTGAGTGTACTGACTATCATTCACAGGAATCCATATAGATAGTTTCTAATGTTTTGCTAATGTAAATAATGCTATAATGACGCCTTTATGCACGAATCTTTGAACAAATCTCTGACAGTTTCCTTAGAATACATGTCTGGAAGGCAGCAGGCACGCTCTTGCCTGTGACGGACAGGTGAATGGGGAAGTAAGCGATGGCGCCCCCTCCAGGGAGCACCTCTCAGATACGGGGCAGCGTGGGTAAACCTCACAATAATTACGTTGAGTGAAAAAATAGAGACCCCCCAAAAAGAGAGAGAATATACTGTATGATTTAATTTACATAAAATTCAAAAAATAGAAATCAATCTGTAGTGACAGAGAGCACAGCAGCAGTTACTTGGGGGGTGGAGCGAGAAGATGAGTAGCTTATGAAGGGACTCCGAGAAAGCTTTGGGGTCGTCCTCTTGATTGTGATGATAGCTTCACGTGTGTGTACGTGTGTTAAGCCTACCAAATTGTGCAGTTCACGTATGTGCAGTTTACTGGATGCCAATGATACCTCAATAAAACTGTAAAACCAAAAAAGTTAGAAAGCCAAGTGGACCTGAAGGAAAAAAAAACAAACAAAACAGGCAGATCCTTAATACCTATTGCAGTTGCCCACCAGGCCAGCTGGACCACCTACACTGTATACAGGCAGTTCGGGTGTAGAGGTGATTTTCCACTGTCATTACTAGTTTGGTTTGCACGATTGTAAGATTGTTCTAACGTGCACTGTATTAATAATGCAGTCTGACATTTTTTGTAGGTGTACTTGTCACTTGCATTTCTTCTTGTGTAAATTATCCTAGTTCATGGATCATTGTGCTAAATTTAATTAACTTTTAAGATTTCTTTTTGTAGTATGTCATCTCTTCATTTTTATATGTTGCAAATATTTCTTTAAATGTGACTTTTACTTTCCTATATTTGTCTGTGGTATTTTTAGATGGACAGAACATTTAAAAGATGCATATAATCAAATGTGGCGATCTCCTTCATGGCCCTTGTTAGAAAATCCAACCCCGTTCTGAAGTTAAGTAAATATTCACTCTGTTTTCTTAGTGTTGGTTTAATTTCAATTTTTTACAGTGAATCTCCTTATTCCCCTCTGGAATTTATTTAAGTGTAGGCTAAGAAAAAATAATCTAACTTCCCCCCTCCACAAGTGGTAAAACATATTTCCATTTTGGTGATATTCCTAAAGAATAAATAGACATTAAAAATAAGGCTTCCCATTTATAATGTCCTGGTTTTCCTATCTGTAAGGTAGGTATAAGGATTACCATGTCGTCACTGCATCAGACATGGAAAACATTAGCCCAGATCCTACCAGGATATTAGTCCTTACAGGCAAGCTGAGCGTTTTGAGAAAAGGAAATGAAACCCTGATGCCCTGAATTAAGGTACCAACAAGGGCTTAAATCAACTATATCTGCAATCCATCTGGAGCCAAACGAAGCTCACTGGGGACAATGTTCTCACTGGTGGCATTCTCGATGTTATTCCTGAGCATCTTGTTCTTCTCTCTTCCAGGCCCTGGATGGACCATTCATCAGACATAGAGGAAGATAAATCTGGTCAGCTGCAAGACAAGGAGAATACCAGAAGGAAGTGGGTGGTAAAATTCACCGGGTTAAAAAAGAAATCTACAAATGATTTCACCTGCATGAATTTGACTCAATTTCCCCCTCTCCATGCTATTCTATTTATTCCTTAAACACTCATATTTGTTTTTTTAAAAAATGATATAGTGATGTACTGACCTTAACAGACTTATTAAATATTGCAGCTATAACCCCTAGCACCTAACATGCAAAATTTCAAGTTTATGTAAAATATAAATTAGAAAGTAAGTATGCTACTGCAAAATTATCTACTCTAAAGATCTTTGCAAATAATTGGTTCTCCTGATACATTTAAACTCTGACCCAGTCGACCAAATGCCATGTTCAAGGATGCAGATAATGAAGTTCATGTCATTGTTTGGCTTTTAGTCTATACACAGTTGAACTTCTCCACAGGGACCACTGTGATCATCTTTTTGACCTTCATCCAGAGAGCATTTGGTCTGTGGCCTTACAGCCTTAATAATATAGGAGCCTTTTATGACATTTTATGATCACAGGCTTGGAAAACCACTGGTTACACAAGGCCCTTATAAAACAGTCACAAACAGGGTCACTGCCCCTGTCACAAAGGCGCTGCTCCACATGACCAGCTTTATTAGCATGTCCAGCCCTGTGGCCACGGGTCCTCTTCCTCCTCCCACGCCCGCATTTGGAAGGCTCCGCAGGGGCTGATTGTGCTGATATTATCACATTTGCAAACATCACAGCAGTGATTTCTATGCCTTGGTTTTCTCATTTTTCGGTGTGTCTGTAGGGAGAAATGACTGGTGGTAATAAGCAGGGAGACAAAGCCATCTCAAGTGAGGGAGGGGGATTATCTAAGGGACACTCCGTTTTCTTGTAATGACAATGTAAATTCAAAGTAAAGCTTATTGTAGATCATTTGAAAAGCAGAGTGTAGTACAAAGGAAGAGGAAAAAGAGGTCACCCATCCTCTAAATCTAAAGTAGCCTCTGTTAGTATTTTGGATATTTATAGTATTAAGAACCAAACTAAACACACATTTAAACCAAGATGAAATATTTTACTGCTAATCTTAAAAAATTGCAACCACAGGTCTGCTTGGAGCAGATCTCCCATCTGGGTGCTGTCATTTCAGCCAAGTATTCACACAGGAAACTTGTGTTTGTCTTCCTACATAGAACACTTTTTTCACGTGTAAGTTTTTACAGGGAGGTGGGGAAGTTTGCATTTGAGGATGGTAACCCATCATCTCATCTGGAGAGGCTTGCTCTCAGGCTGCATTCCAGAGAGCTGTGCAATAGGATCCGAGCCTCCGTCTCTGAGTGCCAGCTTCCGAGCCCCTGGGCCTGCTCTCTGCAGAGTGGGGGCCCAGCAGCAGGTGGCGGGAGGGGGGGGCGGGGGGGTCAGGGACACTCTCATTCTGTGCATTTGTCCTCACATCTGTTGAAAATGCATTAGCTATAAACCTTGCAACTTCATTTTTCCCCTAAAATTGTAACAAAGATTCCTGTATAGTATTATAAACCATTCTTCAGGAGCATTATTTTAATGATGTTTCCTATCATAGGAAACAATCATATACTTTATGATTTTCTGATTGTTGCCTTAAATTTATATGAGAAACATCCTTATCTCTGACCATAACCCAGTGACATGGGATAGATTCCTAACAGCGGGGTTAAATTTGGACACACTGGCAGCTTTTGGTGGCCATTCCTAACTGGTCCCACTCAGGTGCCTCGGTATCAGCACATGAGTATGAATGAGGCAAAATTGAAGGGTGCATTATCTGGGAAAGTTCTTGAGCAAGATGGCACAAGATGTCAAAAATAAGATGGTTTACTGACATGTTCCCTCTTAGCATCCTGATAAAGAAACCCAGTTCCATCTGGGACATCTGGGGAGTTTGGTCTCCAAAACGCCCCACAGGCTGTATTTTAAAATGTGGGCTCCAAGAGCAGCATCCTCGAGGCACCCTAGGGAGTCAACATGTCTCCATCAAACTCTTGCACAGAAAATGCATCATCACCCAACCTGTCCACTTGAGAACTTAAACATTTAGTTCTTTTCGTTTGCCTTTAAAAAGAGTGCTGTGATAAAATCCTCGAAGGCCAGTGATCCCATGAATCGGCTGATTAATTATCTGCAGGCTTCTGTGGTGAAGGAGACCACCTCTAGGGGTTCTTCCCAATTCAGGTGTGAATAAGAGGAACCAGTGCCCCATCCCCAGCCAAATCTCCTATTACCGCATGACAGATACAGGGTTAATCCCAAGGAGAACCAGGTCAGAACATGTATGTGGACCAGCACAATTAGAAAAAACAACCCTAATGTTGACAGGTCAGCTCCAGTAATTTTGCAGATGTGGAACAATGGCTTTATGAACCAACATACATTCTATCAAACTGCAGAAGGGACATTGAGCCATCACTGGGTACACAGAGGAGCGGTCTGTGACCTAATGAAGTCCAGCGGCATGGGCAAGATCCCGTGGCTAGTCCGTGGCCATCTGAGTCTTTACCCAGGTCATCTGATGGCAAGCTCAGCACTCTTTCTAATACTGCGGTAGCTGTGTCTCCGGCCCCTGACCATGGACACTTGGTAAGGTCAATGGCACTTGGCAGAACTGGTGGAGTGGGAGACCTGGACATGTGAGAAGACATCACTTTTTATTTATCATGTTGCTACCACCTGTACATAAGTAGTGTTATTTTCTGGTGCAGCCCATACAGGGAAGGTTATCCACTTCTCTTCATTTGCATCTCTTAGGAGGAAATAAAATTCATTTAAGAACTCATTTTCACAGCCCCTTATTTATAGCAAGGCCCTTATGCATGAAGGAACCACTCCAAAGCAAGATTCTTTCCCGATGAGATGCAAACCAGTCTGCAGCAAAACATGTAACCAGGGAACTGTAATTTCCTGACCTCAACATCATTAAACCTCATCAAACCACCCCATTAGCTGGTTTTCATGTAATTGTATAAACACAGTTTTGCCACTTCAAAGGACTTGGAAGTATTTCATTTTGCCCTCTTCCTAACTGGACAACCCGGACCACATGCCAAGGCTGAAAAAACAACTAGCTTGTCCATCAACTAGTGATGTTTTGGACTTGTAAGAAGGCAGCTGGACCAAAGGCTTTAGATATATGTCATCATTTCTATTTTACTCTAGGAGACAGGGTGATAATGGGAAACTCATGTCCTTGGGCTTGGATGTGGAAGCTGGGAACAAGGAAAAGGGGTGAGTGTCCTCCTCATTTCTCCCTCCCTGGCTCCTCAGAGGGTGAATTCAGCTCAGCTTAACCAATATGCATTAAAGAGATGCCACATGGAGGGTATGCCAGAATGGCAAAGTGCTAACTTGTACAGGAAAGAGAGAAATTTTGCCTGAGAGGGCCCACAAGGAGGAACATTCTTAGCAGGTAAAGAGAATTCTATGGAAAGGAACCACTCTGCACAGAGTGAGTCAAAGGCACATAGACAGGGGCGTGCAAGTGCAGGGCACAGGCTGGGGGTGAGTAATCCCGTGTGAGCAGCACACACTATGGGCACATCTGCTTTATCTAGCACTGCATCTCCAGAGCCCGGTAATTGAGGGAAAGAATTCCTAGGAAAGAGGCGCTGCTTCAGTTGGGTATTTTTGGTGCAAATGCAGGGATCCCTTTAGGTTCCCTCAAGCAATGTGTGGGGCTCAGGGGAACTGAGTTGTTTTAGGAAAGTATTTGGACTGGAACAATGGAGGCAACTCTAGGGACCTGTTTCCAGACCCACTCACAGCGGGGTGGTCTCTGGGGTGCTTTTCTGCATTATTGAGTCTTCCACTCCTCACCAGCTTCCTCGGCTTCACCCAGGTCTCGGTCCATCTGGGATTTGGTCTGGAAGAGGCCCTAAGGGCCACTCCAACCACTCTCTGCACATCACCACATTCCTCCTACTTCTGCTGTTGGTTGCCCCCATCTTTTCCATGTCTATTCTTAGGAGCGGGAAGCTTGCTGCTGGGGCTTTTGCACACCAGGCCACCTGATGTCCACACCTACTTTAGCCGGCGATGTGACACTGGCAGAGGGGCACTGGGAGGTGGAGCAAGGGTATTGCCCTTAGACTTGGGTGTGGCTGCACTCACAGTCTCAAGTAACCAGGTAGAGGGAACAGACTTCAGTTAGATTTATGCCAAGGAATTGACCTGCATGCAGGAGGCACATTTTGACAGGCTTTTATCAGGGCTGCTGGTGCTGCATCCTTTCATGTCCTCAGAGTCTCCCGTGACATTGGCCAGCAGCCGAACACCTCATTGCCCCTAAATAGTCTCCTTTATTTTAGTTTTGTAATAAACATCTTGATGAGTCTTTTCACTTGAAAGTCTCATCACTCCTTTCACAATTTGGCCGCATTACTTTGCCTTTGTTCTCGGAGGCTTTCTAACAGAAGCTGTGCTCTCAGCTTCATAACTGCAGATGGGCCTCATCCAATCAGTTGAAGGCATGAACAGAACAAAAGGCTGACCCTTCCCCCAGTAGGAGAGAATGCACCAGCCAAACATCCTTCAAACTGGGACATCAGCTCTGCAGATTCTGGACTAACCTCCCCAGTCGATGAGCCAATTCCTTACAACAAATCTCTCCTCAGTGCATGCTATCAGATCTGTTTCTTTGGAGAACCCAGCCTGACACCCTCCCCTAAAAGAAACCCTGCACCTACTAGCAGTCATTTCCAACCCCTCCCCTCCAGCCTCAGCAATCGCTCTATATTTGCTTACTCCAGAAATTTCATAGAAATGGAGCCATACACTGCATGGTCTTCTGTGAGTGGCTTCTTTTACCTAGAATAGTGATTTTAAGACTTCTCCAAATGATAGCATGTGTCACTACTTTATTCCTTTTTATTGACAGATAACATTACACTGTATGAACATACCAATATTTTTTATTGTATTTTATTGATTATGCTATTACAGTTGTCCCATTTCTACCCCATCATTCCCCTCCACCCTTCACACCCCTCCCACCCACATTCCCCCCTTTAGCTCATGTCCATGTGTCATATGTTCTTTAGCTTCTACATTTCCCACACTATTCTTGCCTTCCCCCTGTCTATTTTCTACCCACCATCTATGCTACTTATTCTCTGTACCTTTTCTCCTTCTCTCCTCCTCCCACTCCCCTGTTGCAAACCCTACATGTGATCTCCATTTCTGTGTTCCTGCTCCTGTTCTAGTGTTTGCTTAATTTGCTTTTGTTTTAGGTGTGGTTGTTAATATCTGTGAGTTTGCTGTCTTTTTACTGTCATATTTTTATCTTCTTTCTCTTAAATAAGTCCCTTTAACATTTCATATAATAAAGGCTTGGTGATGATGAACTCCTTTAACTTGACCTTATCTGAAAAGCACTTTATCTTCCCTTCCATTCTAAATGACAGCTTTGCTGGATAGAGCAATCTTGGATGTCGGTCCTTGACTTTCATGACTTGGAATACTTCTTTCCAGCCCCTTCTTGCCTATAAGGTCTCTTTTGAGAAGTCCACTGACAGTCTGATGGGAACTCCTTTGTTAGGTGACTCTGCCTTTATCCCTTGCTGCTTCTTGAATTCTCTCCTTCATTTTAATCTTGGCTAATGTAATTATGATGTGCCTTGGTGTGTTTCTCCTCAGGTCCAACTTCTTTGGGACTCTCTGAGCTTCCTGGACTTCCTGGAAGTCTATTTCCTTTGCCAGATGGGGGAAGTTCTCCTTTATTATTTGTTCAAATAAGTTTTCCACTTGTTGCTCTTCCTCTTCCCCTTCTGGCACCCCTATAATTCAGATGTTGGGACATTTAAAGATGTCCTGGAGGTTCCTAGGCCTCTCCTCATTTTTTTTTGAATTCTTGTTTCTTCCTTGTTTTTTGTTTGGTTGTTTCTTTCTTCCTTCTGGTCCACTCCATTGATTTGAGTCCCAGTTTTCCTCCCATCACTACTGGTTCCCTGTGCGTTTTTCTTCATTTCACTTATCACAGCCTCCATGTGTTCCTCTAATTTGCAACCAAAATCAACCAATTCTGTGAGCTTCCTAATTACCAGAGCTTTGAACTGTGCTTCTGATAGGTTAGCTACCAGTGCTATGAGCTCTGCATCTGATAGGTTGACCACCTCCTGGTCGCTCAGATAAAATAGCTCCAGGGTCCCAGTCTGTTCTCCCTTTTGAGCCATCCTTGGTTTTGTTTTTTGGTTTTTTTTGCTTTTGTCTCAACATACTGATATTTTAGTTCTCCATTCACTGGTAGATGCACATTTGGTTCCACTTTTTGGCCACTGTGAATCGTGCTGCCATAAACATTCATTGACAAGTTGTTGAGATAGACAGGTACCTTTATTTTTCTCAGGTATGGACTTGGAGTGCAGGAGTAAAATGTTTAACATTTTGAAGAAGTGCCAAACTGTTTACCAAAACATCTTTACCATTTTAGCAGCAATATACAAGAGTTCCAATTTCTTCGCATCCTTGTCAACACTTGTATTGCCCTCTTTGTTGTGTTAGCAGCCATCCCAGTGAGTGCGAAGTGGTATTTTACTGAAGATTGGATTTGCACTTCCATCGTATTTTCTAATCACTCTTTGTTTTCTTCTTTGACCCATGGGTGATTGAGTAGTGTGCTGTTGAATCTTTACATGTTCGTGCATGTCCTAAACTCCCTGTTCTTTCTGATGGAATGCCCTTTTTCATAATGAAATGTCCCTCTTTATCAATCACATTTTGTCATTGTAATGTCTACTTTGTCTAGTATTAGCACGGCCACTCCAGCTCCACTATGATGGGTTTTTGCCTGGCATATCTTTGTCCAACTTGTGACTTCCCATCTCTTTGTGTTTTTAGATTAAAATCTGTCTCCTGTAGACAGCATAATTTTTAATCCAATCATGCAATCACAGTCTTTTGGTTTTGTTTAATCCATTTGCATTTTTTAAAGATTTTATTTATTTATTTTTAGAGAGAGGGGAAAGATGGGAGAAAGGGAGGGAGAGAAACATCAATGGGAGGGAGAGACACATCAATCAGTTGCCTCCCGTACACACCCCAACCTTGGACTGAACCCACAGCCCAGGCATGTGCCCTGACCAGGGATTGAACTGGCCACTCTTTGCCCTGTGGGATGACACCCAACCAAGCCACATGGGCCAGGACAACCCATTCATATTTAATATTATTAATGATATGGTTAGATTTACATCTGCCATATTGACTTTTGTTCTCCATGTCTCATACATTTTTTGTTCCTCTATTCCTCCTTTATTGCCTATGCTTGTACTAAGCAGGTATTTTCTAGCTTAACATTTTAATTCGTTCAATGGTTTCTCAAATACATTTTTGCATTATTCTCTTAAGGAGTGCTGTAAGTCTTAACAACATACATCGTAACTCACCAGAATCTACTCACCAGATTTATACTGCAAGGGTCTTCTAAAAAAGCATTAAAGTTTTCACAAATCAAATCAACTTCCACATTCAAATTTCAAAATATCTTTGGCTGTGTTAAAACAACATTTAAGGACACAACAAACTGCCCTGCTTGATGTGGCTCAGTGGAGGGAGTGCGGGCCTGCAAACCAAAGGGTCACTGGTTTGATTTCCCATCTGCGGAACATGCCTGGGTTGCGTGGGCCAGGGCCCCAGTGGGGGATGCAAGAGAGGCAACCACACATTGATATTTCTCTCCCTCTCTTTCTCCTTCCCTTTCCCTCTCTGAAAATAAATAAAAAAATATTTTTTAAAGAATACAACAAACTTATTTTAAAATTCAAATTTAAGTAATAATAGTTTTCCAATAATATTTCTTCTAGAATCTTCCAATAAATTTTTATGGCAGACAGTTTTAAACTGGGGGAAGTACCTTTAAAAGCCTTTGCATCCCTCAGGCTCAGTGGGAAACCACCTGGTCTCTGTAGGCCGAGACTATGTCCCTCCGCTGCCCAGGGGTTCACATGCCACTGTCGTAATTTTTGCCATGTGTTCGCTATGTTTCTCCGTGTACCACCTGCACTTACTGCTTAAGATTTTTCTTTCTAACATATTTTAAGTATTTCTTTCTAAATGTATTCATTTTTGAAGCAAACATTTTATCATTAGTGCAAGAAACCAATTAGTAAATACGATGTAAACAAAAACTGTTAACTTGCTAGATACTGTCAGAACTTGAGGCCTGCTTTCTAAATTTAAAGAGAGAGAGAACTGTGCAAGTAAGCAGAATGAATAAGGTCAGTTGTATTTGGTCAGTGCTCACCAGTGCTAGGCACTGCAGGAGGTAGACTGTCGCCTTCACTTGACATGCAAGGAATCCAGGAATCCGAGGCTCCAGGTAAAGAGCTGACAGAGCCAGGACTCTCACCCTGGCGGTCTGGAGTGAGCGCTCTTAACCAGCACGCCTCCCGCCCCCTCGAACATAACAGGCCCGCAAGGAGAAGTGACTCTCTATTGGTAGATGCCATGGTGGCCGCTCGAGTTGCACTGGCAGGACATGTCCTGGAACGTATTTAAATTAACGTCTGCCTCCTACAGAAGGGCTCTTTTTCAATCCAATCACATGATCTCTCTTTTGATTGAGTTGTTTAACTCATTCACATTTGATGTTATTGATACAGTTAATGAAAACCTCGTGGGGTGCACTTTGGGAGTGCTGGTCCCAGAGCATGTCCACAGACAACTCCTAGGAAAGGATTTTCCCCACACTCATGCACCTGGAAATGCTCCCCCCACATTCAGCTACACATGGAAATGCTCCCCAACACTCATGCACATGGAAATGCTTTCCCCCACACTCATGCATATGGAAATGCTTCCCCCACACTCAGATACATGTGGAAATGCTCTCCCCCACACTCATGCACATGGAAATGCTCCCCCCACGCTCATGCACATGGAAATGCTCCCCCCACGCTCATGCACATGGAAATGCTCCCCCCACACTCAGATACACGTGGAAATGCTGCATTCCACCCCCTCTTTGGACACTCACAAGTTATATCAGCATCTAAAAGGTTCTGAGGCCTTCAGCAACAATGCTTACAAGCTTTATTTAATGCAACATTTCTCAAGCTTACTTCATCTTGGAACCTGTTTCCAGAAGAATGAGGATTGGTATCTCAGCAGACACAGATGTTTCATGGAGCAGTTGGGGAATCACTGCTCAGTGTTTATAATGAAATTCATAGACATGAGCTAAAGGGGGGAATGTGTGTGGGAGGGGGTGTGCATGGTGGAGGGGAATAAGGGGGGGAATGGAACAACTCTAATATCATAATCAATAAAATATATTTTAAAAAAGACAAAAAAAGACCAAAAAAAAGAAGAAATTCATGTCATTCAAAAATCTTTCCTGTATATCAAGATGAAGATCTTTTCCTTACTTGTGCTTAAATATTCAAATAGGGTTTCTGTTACCAGGTGAATTTCCTCATACCCCTCACACCAGATGACCTCAAAGGGTCATCCGCTTTCTAACACCTTTTCCAGGTCCTATGCCTGCTCCTCTTCCAGGTCCTGTGCCTGCTCGGGGCGGCAGCAGCAGGTTCTAGCAGGGGGTGTCGCTCTTGGCTCCTGAGACCAGGAGGTGACCCAGGCAGGCACAGGCAAAAGCAACCCTGGGCCTCTGAATTCAGCACCTGAGCAACTACCTGGGTACTCAAGCAAACCTGGAGTCCAACTCCCCAAAGCTCACAATTAAGTAAGAGAAACAGACTTGGGAGGGAGCAAATCAGGAACTTCGAATTGTCACCACAGACACCTGGTGACCATATTTAGAGAACTCCACAGGTTCTCAGTAAAGGAGAGTCAAGCCCACAGGGGTGGCTCTGCTCACAAGGAGAGATGCGGGGCTGAGCACTGGGCCCCACTCACCTGTACTGGTGGGTAAGGGGAGGGCCTCCTCTGCCCGCCACATGGGTTAGGCATTTCCGCTGGCACAGGTACGTTTGGATTCAGGGCTCCCAGTGGCTCCACTTACCTTCTCAGGGGTCTCATGGTGAAGCCTCCTGGCCAAGGGGGCCCCTTCTTCCCTGTGCACCCCCATGCCCCAGCACCCCAGGGCGGGACTTTTCTGCTCTTTGTCCCTCCCTAAAGGTGTGGCTTCAGCAGGAAGCAGCCATGTTCCTTTCCTTTCCTTATCTTCTCAACCGTCCTTTCAAGCACACAGAGAATAGAACCTCTGACCCTGATACAGGTAGGTCAGCTCTTTCAGCCTCCCCAGTCATTACAAGGAGGTGGTGAGGATTTCTGCTAAGAGCCCAGGGAAAGGGAACTTGGAAGCTTATCATACATTCATAACTTTGAGTTAGGAGTAGTGCAGATCACTGAAAAAAGGATCCGATTTAAGACACCAGAGCTGATATTCAAGAATTGAATCTCCAGCCTGGAAACAGAGGGCAGAGTTTTAAACAGTTTTTCTCTTCCTGACTCAAACGCCAAACAGCTGCCATCATCCACCTCCCATAGCTCAAAAGTGGCTTCGCTGAACATATAAAAGAGTTATTTCTTGACTGATAAAACTAAAACTAAAAAAAAAAAGACCACCCCCACCCCCCCACACACAGAGAAATAACTAAATTCTGGAACTATAATCACTTAAACATTTATGTTTTTATTGAAGTTTTGATATTTTTTAAAATTTCTGCCTGGTTATGACAATTAAACAGGAAGCC
Organism: Anoura caudifer; assembly: GCA_004027475.1. Classification (NCBI taxonomy): domain Eukaryota; kingdom Metazoa; phylum Chordata; class Mammalia; order Chiroptera; family Phyllostomidae; genus Anoura; species Anoura caudifer. The sequence continues at coordinate 92,482 of PVKU01005895.1, read as the reverse complement.
GCAATTACAATTCACAAACTGTGGCATGAAAAAGAACACACACCCCATCGCGAATGACACCAAACCCTTTTCACTTTATTCATTCAAAAGAGTCCACTGCATAAGTGTTGAATGTGAGCACTGTCCTTTTTTCATGGAAGGGGGAAAAACATTTATTCTGGCAGCACTTTCATAATTCCAGGAAGTGGTTTTGATAGCACAGGTTGCAGGAATAGAAACCATAACAAACTCGGAGGGCATTTTTTTTTTTTTTTTTCAAGCCAGGACTACTTGCCAGAAGACCCTCCTTGTGCTTAGTGAACTGCCTGTCCGCCTCGCTGGCTGGGTCTTCCCAGGTGCTGAAAGCGGATGGACTTTCCTGCCCAGACATGAAAATTCCTGTGGAGCAGAGCGTTTTCTGTATCTTCAACCCTCCCCGCAACCTGAAGCAAGGTCTCAAGCTTTTCTGGAGCTGCTTTCGGTCACATGACCTCTATAGTGATGACTTTTACTTAACTACATGGGACGCCAAGATTCCTCCTCACTCTGCTTCTCTAGGGTTCAGATGACAGCACAGCACATCACTTGTCAAAAAACGGCAGGTACTAAGAACGTGGGCACTTATGACCATGACGCCAGCACACACTTTGCAGGGCACGTCACCCACAGGACACCTGTTCTTTCATTTAATATGGTCCCTTGGAGAACTAGCTCAGAGTCACACACGTGTCTTTTCCAAAGACAGGTCAAAATCAGTTAATTCAACAGTTTAGGACCCGTCTCCGGCCAATGAAAAAACTTCCATGCCCAACGATCCAATGGTCTGTAAAGCGATGAAACGCTAGCATTCGGTTCACACTTACACACCTGCACTCTCACACGCACACACGAGAACTGTGACAAAAGGGCTAGCCCGGTTAATTCTGAGACCATAGTTCCTAAGACAACGAAATCACAAGTTGGAGGTGTTGTCTTCAAGTATTTAAAAATGGAGAAACAATCTGACTCCCCTTGATTTTCTGATCCTAAGACATCGTACTTGTTGAACTGGAGGTTCTGGAGTTAGGAAAGTTACCTCCCAGGGCACAAAATATTCTACAAAAATTGCTTTGTGATGTTTTGCGGTGTAGCCGCTCGCTTGTTTGTTATTTCTTGTAAAAATCTTTTGAGGCTTTGTATGCTGTGGCATTCCAAGAGGCAATACTTTATAAAAGAACACTACCAGCTGGCTCGCTCTTCCTGCCTTACACAGGTGAGAAACAGCCTCCCACATGTTCAGTCAGCGCACAGAGGAGGCAGGGGCAGACAGTCCTTCACATTCCTCGGACACAGGGTGAGATTCCTGCAGCACATGCTGCGTGGCCCCCTTAGGGTTCGAAGAGGAAGCAGTATGTTTGGTTTGCTTTTTTGAGTTTTGCTTCATGGAGATTTTAAAACAAGACTTTTACTAGTAGTTCTTGGCAGTAGACTGACCAGTCAGAGGTCCTGTGTGTTTATAAATAACCAATAGGGGACTATGCTCTCCAATTAGGTCGTTTACTGTCTTAAGGTCTGACAGCCAGATGTGGAGGGCTTTCCAAGTGCTCTGCTAAATTTCACAGACTCTGTTCTTGGGGTGGGGGGGTGGGAGGGGGCGCGCAGGTAAAAAGAAAGTACTCATTATCAGAGTTCTTTGCATGTTTCAGAACTGACTCCTGATTATCCGAAGCTATTGAAAGACTCAGGTTTTCCATGGGCTCGGTGACCCCTTTTGCCTTCCTCTGCTGAAGAATTTTAATACCAGCCCTCAATCTAAGAATCACCCTGGGACAAGGCACAGGCAGCAGGGAAGCCTGGAGCAAGGAATGCTCTGCTGGGAGACAGGAAGAGAAAAGGAATAACCCCCTGACCTTGCCCAACCTGCCTATCGGTTTACAGGCAGGGTCCTTTCATTAAAAGGAGAGGAGGCATTGCCCGAGGTGCACCTTGAAGATTCTTGCATATTATTGGCAACCTCTAGGAACCAACACTTAATCCATGGGCGGAGAGAAATCTTTTTTTTTTAATCTGAAAAGGATTAAAAAATAAAGAATGAACAAATAGTTCTTATGCTAAAGTAAGAAATCAGCCCCATCTTGGCACAGTTCTCATGCGGAATATTGCACCCAGTGTTAACTAATGCTAGAAGCTTCAAACTGTATAAATTTAAATGTATTTGCATATTATAAAAATAAAGATAAACATATACATATTTTACACTCATTACGGAACAGCAATGAATGGTCGGTCGATCCCTCTTTCACATTTAACAGAACTGAAATCCGCGTGCTCTGGACACTGCCACCTGTACTGGAACTATGGCTTATATGTGCACAGAAAACAAAATCCCTGAGAAGCCATTCGACTGTTTTTTTTTCCTTTTCTTCAAGTAGCGCTCTCCTTGGAGGATCACAGTTCTGAGGTTCGGGTTGTAAAACATTTGCTCCATGTTCTCTCTCCCTTCCTGCCCCCACCCCTCGCGACCTTGTCTGCAAGCCAGGTGTGCTCCTTCCTCTGAAAGCACCTGGACACCGTGTGTTTTCAAGTTCATGGAACACACTTGGGAGCGTGGCAGGTGTACCAGGAAGGAAAGATGGTCCGGGTGAGTTCTGATGCTCTCTTTTCTCCACGGAAATTCCACAGCCAGAAAGGTCACTGGTGTCTGTGCTTTTCGCCAACGTTCTTCCTGTGTGGACAGAGGAGAGGAAAGCCCAGAAATGACCACGGGTAATGATTCTCACTTATAAGGACAGGGGGAGATATTCTGCATCTATTTTTGTACATATTATTCATTTCTATTTCTAGAACTCCTTATAAAAATGGAAATGTCAGGCAACTAACATTCCTATAAAGGAAAGAGTCCTCTTACCGGAACCTGTCAAGCATTTCTGTTTGTGACATGAGGTTCAGACATACAGACGACACTGATGAGACATCAGCACTTATTCCACTGTGATCTCACAGCGTAACTCAATTTCCCATCAAGAGCCCCAGACTCAAACACAGAGCTGCATCCCTTCCGGAGACTCAGGTGGACACGTAGAGACACTCCCTAGATAGGCCTCCAGGAGCGGGAATGGATACTGAAAAGTACGGCTGGATATCTATCTGGACTGAACGGCACGATTTTGCTTCAAGTATTGTAAGCAAGGCTGTCAAACCTAACCCTGGAGTTGAAGGAATAAAAATGAAGAACCTGCTGTGTCTTCATCTAATTAAATGAAGTGACATTCAATTCAGACAAAATGATTCCAGAAACAAATGGCAAGTGTCCCCACCCCTTTTTCAGCTTTCCTATAACAAGAAGCAAAGTGACACTGTAAGAACTGTTTTAGCAACGTTGAATAAAACATACAAAGACATAAAGGGGTTATGATCTGCCTTCCTCACTTTCTGCCCTCCATCTCTCCTAAGGCTACTCGGTTTTGGGGGGACTAACAATTTAGTATCAACCTAAGACATCTCTCCGGCCAATAGAAGAATCTGCTGAGCATAACATTAATAATAATAGCGCCAAAAACATGCACCTCCCATTTACTAATGACTTACTACATGCCAAGAATAGTGGCACTCACGGTCCTGCATTATTTACTGAGTCATCAGCTCCTCAGTCCCACCAGGCAAGCGCCACCTTCCTCTGCATTTTACCAAGAAGCAAACCAAGGTTCCAAGAGGTTAAGTGAGTTCCTGGAGGCTACACAGCAGAAAGCGGCAGAGCCAGGCCTTCAAGGGGGTTATCTGACTCCAAACCCTGTCGACAGGTGGGAATATTCTGGGCCCCAAGGACAGTGCCCTGTTTCTATGGCACTCAGCCAGGAGGACTCTTTGAAGACCTGTTAATATAGTAACTTCACAGTGGAGAAAGGTTTGAAGACTGCCTCAAATTCAGGTAATAATATAATCCATCTCACTGTAAAGAGGATGGCAGCGTGAAAACACATGGTACAGCCGACCAGGTACCTTTGCTGGTGGGAGATGTGGGCTCGTGCGAGGGACACGCTATGTAAATGCTTTTCTCACTGACTCTAGGAACCTTCGGAAATGCAGACAGCTTGTCTGGCTGTCTGCTCCCCTGAGGCACATGCAAGGCTGAGAAACATAGGACACCCCAATCAAGGGCACTTACAGGGAATATTCCAGTGTTGAAGGGCGTAAAAGGAAAACCAGTTTGAACATTCTTCCACATTAACACCATTTTTCACATTTGGGCTCTTAGAGAAGAAAGATCCATCAAATCACCCCCTCTCACCATGTCCCCATGTCAACACTTGTCCTCATCCGTCAGTCAAGATTCACTCAAGTTCCTCAACCTTTTCCCGGTTCTGGCTGGCAGCATTCTTGTTCTCTCTTCTTTGTGCCTACAAGAGTTTGATGATACCCCTATCACAGCAGGTATCACGTTTTAGTTGTAATCACTCACAGGGTTGTCTGGCTCTATCTTCTGTTCTCATTCTCCCCAAGGAGGCTATTTGATTCCTGAGGGCAGGGTCTACTCAAGTTATTTCTGCATCCTCAACACCTGGCATGATGCCCAGTAGAGGGCAAATACTCAGCAAAGATCTGCTGAATGAATGATTAATAAGATGTCATGAAAGACTCATAGGTAAAAAATAGCCAAGCTACTATGAGCTCATTACTATAATGGAAATGTATATATAAGAAGTACTGAAGAGATGTGAAGAGTGACCAATTATAGTCAGAAGGGCTGGGGATGGCTTTTCAGAAGGTAGCACATGACTTTGGCCTTAGGAATAATAGGCCTTCACTGGGTAGGCAAGAAGTGGTGGCAGCCAGCTGAGGACTGAGACCCAGCCAGGGGTTCAGTATGGCTGACCCTGCCCACAGTAAGGGAGTATTGCACGTGTCAGCAAGGTGGCTGGGGTCTGATTGTGAGTCATGCCCATGATTTTGAACTTGAGACTATAATCACTAAGACACCATTCAAGGCTTTTAAACAGGGAGAAAAGGGATAGGGTCTGAGTTGAAAGATAATATTGGTATGAAGGACAAAAAGACTAGAGAACAGGAGGCCAGTTGAGACTCAACCACAGGAATCTTGGCAGACAGGTGGGAAGAGGGAAAGTATGGAAACAGACAGGTTCCTAGCTTCACAGGTCAAGGCAAAGCACAGGCTGGGGAAGAGCTCAGGGGGAGGAAGACAACAGTTCACACCTATGAAGCCTACAAGACATCCAAGGGGGCTGCCAGGTAGGAAGTTGGAAAGACAGGCCTGGACATGAAGGCAGAGGTCAGCTTGGGGGTCCTAGACTCAAACCCTCTCAGGCTACTGAGCATGCACTTCTGGGATGCAGCAGAATTAGTCAAGGTATTCCGAAGCTTAGGCTGACACTGAAGCCATACCTTGATGTACTGACCAGTTCTTTTATTTCCTGCATTCTGAAGCTTTGGCATCCGGGGCTCTGCTGCCCCTGGAGGGTCTGCCCTCCCAGTGTTGGCCGGTTCCCAGAGACAGTCAACAACTCCAGTGTGAGCGCGCCTCTCAAACATTGTACAAGCCAAATGGTCCGGAGCCCACGCCCCAGCCACCTCCTTTATCAGCTCTCACACACCTGCCCTAATCACCCCAAGCACCTGGTACCAACAACCAGGGACAGTCCCTATGCCCCAGAGCCTGCTGAAACTATCAAACTGGCTGGTCCTAAGCCTGTTCCCCCTGCTTTGTCCCTGCCTTCCCACAGAAACCACAATACCAGCTCTTGCCCACAGTTCTTCCCTCTCTCTCTGCTTCATGACAGGACCGGTGTTCCCCATGAGCCCCCCAACCCCCCACCATGGCACATCAGTCCTCTAAGGACACGTGGGTAATAAACTCTTTCAACAGCAGCCACTTCCCGATCTGTTGGCCTTACTGTACCTCCAGCGTTCTAGTAATGCCTGTGTGGTGAAGCAAACATGAAAGGAAGAACGTGCTGTGCAGACAGCTCCGACCCGGGAGCCATGGCATGGACTTCAGGCCCAGCTGTGCGCTCAGGAGCTGGGGCTGTGGGCACATGGCTCGGTCTGGGGCTCAGTGCTCCCTACCCTTGGGATGTGTGGGGTTTCTGGGAGGAGCAAATGAGTCGGGGTCCCCTCTGAGTTTGTCCAGGCATGGTAGCCACGTGTGACTATAATACGACAGAAATGCTACCACTCATCTCCTCTTAGCTCATGAAGGCTGAGCTGGGAGCTGGTGTTCTCTGAGTGACAGCAGGGTGGCCTTATCCACAGCCCTTCATGGGCTCTACCTGACCCCTGCATGGTCACGGAGGGGCATGTACGCCGACACCCTCCCCTGCCTATCTATCACTCATGTGGGCCTTCCTTGGGCAGGCACCTCATTAATTAAGCTAAATACTCCTAGGAAGTCAGAGGGTAGCTTTTACTCAAGTATCTCTATTTGCATTTTGAAATTTTCTTGTTATTACCTTTGTATGTCATCTGCGGTGTATACCACTAATAATTCTGAGTAGAAATGACAGCACCTGAATTTACTGAGCACTGTTTACACAGTGTAAGGAATGATGCTACACGCTTTCCCTGCAAGAGTCTCTCTTATGGCTCACAGTGACCCCATGAGACCTGCACCTGGCAGGTGTCTACCCTACAGGGTAACAAGTCGGGAAGACTCAAGCTTGGGAAGTTAACTCCAGAGCCCATCAAACTGCCTGAAGAAAATAAATACAAATACTGCTTTTAGAATGCTATTTGCTGTGCTAATCAACTTGAGCTTTTCCTGCTGTTATTATACTCTTGCATAATATTTGAGTAATTTTTTAGATGACTTCTATTTTTCCCACACGGAGCTGATTACTGATATATGCAATATCATAGTAAATTAGGCAAAAGAATCAAGCAGTTCCCTTATCCTTAATTCCCAAACGCATCTTGATTCTGGATAAGTAAAAGATTTGTCATCATCTGTCTTGCTCTACAGAATCTTTTCATCCCAAACCCTACCCCGCCCCCTTTTCCTAAACTCTCCAAGCCCGCAGGGAGCCCTTATCTATTTAAGAAACCCTCTCTGCTTCCCAGAGACTTACCCTTAAAAACTGGTGCTCCTAAAGTCACAGATCGGGTACAGTAAAAATGATGGCATAGGGGAAAGTAGCACTATCTTTTCCACTTAATTTTCCAAGAAAGTATGGAGATACCTAAGCAGAGAGGGAACAAAGTCCAGCATCAATGTGGCTGAACAATCAAAGAAACCCTCCTCCTCCTCACCTGTGAAAGCTGCAAGGCCACAAGCTGCCTCACTGTCTGCAAAGGACAAGCCAATCAACACGGGTCGACATGCTGCACACCCCACAGCGGGCAGCCTTCCCCGCCCTCCACGTTTCCAGCACTCTGTGGTCATCGAAAAAGCCTCCGCTGTGATAAAGCCACAGTTCCCTCACTCCGTTGTTTTAAAATTTTCTTTTATCAAATTCATATTAATCTGAGTGTGGTTAAACATACTTTGCCTGTTTATTTGGTGAGATAAAGATAAAGGCAACCAAGTCTTCATCCTACTTTTTATAAAAGGCTATTTCAATAATATCCGTATGTCACAACAGTATAACTGCCAACATTCCTATGCAAAGTGACCGCTGTACATCTGAGAATATGTAGAGCAGGCAGAACTGGGACTCGGGGGACCCGGCCTGAGCGGGAATGCCACCGCGCACACACAAGAACCCCAGGTGAAAGGGCAGTTTTGAAACGCAGGGTCTCAGCCTTGCCTTTTGTTATCAGCAGCACTTTCTGGGAAAGGAGAAAGCTTAGCCCGACAACATTCAACCCAGCCCCACTTTTGTTTCTAATTCTGTAACACACGACCTGCCAAAATCAGAATTCAGTTCGTCTTTCAGCCCCACTGCTCCACATAGGATGGAGCCCAGACAGACGTGTACCAACAGCACAAGAGAAATGGCAACTGTCAGGAAATGAAAGTAATTTATTCCCATTTCCCGAGTGTCTGACAATCAGGCCACTAAGAAACCACATAGAACAATGTGGGCTGCACTCCAGTGAGCCTCCAGGTAAAGCACTTTCATATGCTCGCCTGTTGCATTCTGTCTTCTGAATGAAAATCAGCAGACACCTTGGTATCTAGCAGTTTTTCAGAACATGTATTTCAATTGGTAGGAGCTTGGCTTGTTCTAAACCTCTTTGGAAATGAGAGAGAGAAACATCCTACAGGGCACTAAAAATGAGATGCGTAAGCTGCCCTTTACCCAAAGCTCACACCTTCCTTCTGAGTTGGAATTTTAAGTGGGGGACCTGCAGAGCAACAGGATGGAGACAGGAATTCACACATAAACATTTTTAAATAAAACTTTAAAACCATCCTTCTACTTTCTCCTCGCTTTTCCTACTGAAAGTGTAGGTTTGCCCCTTACGACTCCTAATGTCCAAGGCTCAGCATCCTTTCCTTTAAAGGCTGGGAACCAGTGCGGCTGCCATTCACAAGTCCTGAAGGACAAGTATAGGAGGGGATGGATGTGTTCATTCACCAGGCGGCAGAAATCCTTTCACAATGTACACATGTGTTAAGTCACCATGGTGCACACTTTAAATACCTTACAATGTTGCCTGTCAATTATTTACCTCATAAAGCTGAAAAGAAAAAGATCAGTGGTTGCTCAGGGTTAAGGGAGGGGGAATAAACAGAGGAGGCACAGAGGACTTTTAGGGCAATGAAAATCTTGTGGACGACACTGTAATGTGTGTGACATATGTCATTACATGTGCATCCAACCTCACAGAATGGACACCACCAAGAGGGAACGCTAATGTGAACCATGGACTCACATGGTGAGTCCTCTCACCATGGTGATGTGTCAGTGCAGGTTCATCAGCTGTGACAAATGTCCCACGCTGGTGGGGGTGTTGATGGTGGAGGAGGCTGTGCATGTGTAGAAGCAAAGGGTGTATGGGATCTCTCTGGACCTTCTGCTCGATTTTGCTATGAATCTAAACTGCTCTAAAAACAAAGTCCATGTTTGAAATTTCTCTCCCTCCAAGCAGTTCCAATCCCCCTCCATTGTCCAGTAGACGGGGCTGCCAGTGGGGGGTGCGTTAGACTAAACTGGGCTAGGATTAACAGTGTTCATAAGAATTTCTTTAAAACTACAACCCCGTTTAATACCAACACAACAGGCAGGAAAACCATTCCTGAAAGTGTTACTAAAACTGTGCATTGACTGCAGGGAGCTAGGTGTTGTGTCAGACACAAGTGACTACAAATGGCAGGGCGTTTCTCTTTGGAGTGATGAAAATGTTCTAAAATTAGATTGTGTTGACAATCGCAAATATATGAATAATCATTGAGTGGGATAGTGTATACCTCAACAGAGCTTTTAAAAATGTATCAAGGTCTGCCTGAGTGGCTCACTGGGTTGGAGCATCATCCCATACACTAAAAGGTTGCAGGTTCGAGCCCTGGTCCAGATTCATATACTCCCACTCCAGGCATGTACAGGAGGCAACAGATCAATGCCTCTCTCTTCCTCCTTCTCTCTCTTTCCCCCCCTCCCCTCAAATCAATAAGCATATCCTTGGGTAAGGATTTTTTTTTTTTAAGTATTGGAGTCTATATCCTTAAGGAAGTCAACATTTTTTAGAGCAACCCAGCAAATCTGCTGCTAGATGAATTTTCATCTCATCTCCAATGCAAATATCCTCAAGAATCAGCCCAGGATAGCCAAAGTATGGAAATGACTTACAGCTCTATCTGATAATCAGCCAAGGGGACGAGAAGACACTCAGCACCTGGGTTTCTCCCTGGAGGGTAAGGTGCAAGGGGTGGCACATCCTTTCACTTAGGACATGTAACCTCACCCCAGGGGAATGTCTATACAGACTTCAACCACCAACCACTGAGACAAGTAATGAGACTAAATGACATTTTCTAAAATGTCACTACTTACTCTTTATTCTCTGTCACTCCTGATTGGGGAATAAGACACCTAGAACATTTTTTAAGTGAGCAGTAGAGATGCTTAGAACCCATAAGGAATATCCAATTGAATAACAGCACCATTATTGTGTGCATGGTCAAAGGCAGGCACCTGAACGGCAAGCCTCTACCTTGGCCTACAGGGGAGAGGAGAAAACTGGTAAAAGAGAGCTTGGATTGTTGTTTTAAAAACCACCCTAAGACCTAGATCGATGACCTGAGAGCAGGGTGACTAATCTATGTACCTGGACAGTTCCGGCTGATGCCTATCGTCCTGGCATAATAATTACAGCCGGCCTGTCCCTCTCAGTCCTTCCCTGATTCGAACAACAAATTACACGTTCAGCTCTCAAGGTGAACTGCAGGTGGGACAGGTTGTGCTGATCCCAGCAGCATGGATCAGCTTGGCTCGGCGCTGCCAATTGGTTGTTGACCAGAGAAGCTCTACAAGGCCCACTGGCCAGGGAGCCCACTGGCCCTTAGAGCCGCCCACCTGCACGTTATGGGATGACATTAATCAACGATCACTCTACAGTGACCTGCACAAGTTAACTTGGCTGGAGTCGCAAGGCCCGGGCAATAGCCCCAGCCTCCCAATCGCTTGTGCCTGCTGGGATCCCGAGCCTCACTCTCAAGCTCAGACGTGTGGAGGTAAGACCACCTCCTGTAACAGCTTCCCTCATCAGTCTCCCTTCATTTAGAATTGAGACCTACACTCCAAACCTGCCATCCATTGTATGACATTTTTTTTTAAATCCATTTCAAAATAAAACCATTCACATAGCTAAGTCGAAAGCACTTCAGCCCTAAAGGCATTCCCTCCCACATCTAGATGTCTGAGGCTAGGTGGCTCTGATTACTTGAGACTTTAAAGACTGATTCGCTTAGCTAGAGTAACCTGTGTGTGAGAGAGAGGGGCTGACAGCATGCTTTCAGGCTGGTGGAGGGTGTAGGTGTCCTTCTGTGGCAGTACAACAAGGAGCCCAGGGGGAAACACCCACCGATAACGCCGAGGTGCAGGGCCGCACCACCGCGATTTCTGTGCGAGTGGATGTGGTAAGTTCTAACTCTGCCTCCCCCAGTACATGCCACGTGTCTACGGCAAAACAGGTTAACATCTCTCCTGGCTCAGGAAAGTCTACACCGAATGCGGAGTGTATTGAACAACTGTTTCTCTCCATCCCACACGCTGCTGATTCTGTAATGCCTCCTTGTTTCCACCCTGATGTATCTGGAAGAAAGAGACCAGTTCAAAGAACAGCACGATTTCTGTCGTTTGATATATTCAGGACATGGAGTTTTCTGGCTAACATGAAGTGACCATGTAATCCTGCTTAATATTTAAGAAGCACTTCAACATTTCATAATGTCTCTGAGCCGTCTTCGTGAGGAATTATGCTATCTACATTCACATTAGCTAAAATAGTATTCTGGACACAATCGCAGGAGATAAAGCGTTTCCTTTGGGTGTTCAGTGATATTTCCCAGAAAAGAGAGATTAGGGGTGTTTTGTCTAATGAGTTACCCAGTTTGGAGAAAAGGGACAGCAGTCTGCTACGGCAGTTGCTGAGAAAGGCCTCCCCCCACCCCTGCTCTGCAGAGAGCACGCCAAGGGCAGGGAAGCCGGCGTTTCGAGGACAGAGGCTCGGATCCTGTTGCACAGCTCTCTGGGATGCAGCCTGAGAGCAAACCTCTCCAGATGAGACGGCAGGCCAGCATCCTCAAATGCAAACGTCCCAACCTCCCTGTAGAAACTTATATATGAAAAAAAATGTTCTATGTAAGAAGACAAATGTAAGTTTCCTACATGAATACGTGGCTGAAAAGACAGCACCCAGTTGGGAGATCTGCTCCAAGCAGACCTGTGGCTGTGATTTTTCAAGATAAGCGGTAAGATATTTCATCTTGGTTTAAACGTGGTTTTAGTTTGGTTCTTAATAGTACAAAAAAGGAAAACCAGGAAGAGTTTTATCTATAATACGAAGCTAACGACGTATCCCAAAGTTCATTCACACACAAACATCCTCGGTCATTTGGGGGAAGATGAGAGCAAACAGCGCAGCCTCCGATTATCAAGCACTGATACAGAATCAAAGACCCAGAGAAAAAATAATCTACCACAGATTTTCCGTGAGCTTGTTTCATTTACTGGGCCCTCGCTGTTCCTTGAAGTGGGGCCCACTTACTTCTGCAATGACCAAATTAAGACTATCCATCAAAAAAATGTTCTTTTTTTTTGGTCGTGTATATCTGCCAATGTACTAAATGATATATGGTATATAAATGATATCTCAATAAAGCTGTTAAAAGTGCTCTGGCTTTTTTTCCGCAAAAGTTTTAAAAAATCACAAATAAGAAAAAAAATAAAAGTTCCTTGTTTGCTACACAAGCCATGGCGGTGATTTCATCCAGATAACTAGGTCCGCCCGGGGTGGGGTTGGGGTGCTTTTCAAGGTCTGCTGAGATATACTTTAACTTGGCTTTTTGTTATCACAACTACTGAGGCAGGATCGGGAGGGAGGGACAGGGGCCGCCAGGGTGGGAACTCACTTGGAACAGGGGCTGATCACAGTCGGTGTAGGTGGGTAAACCAAGGCAACATTCACTCGCTCACTGCCGTTCTTGGGGCAAATGATCTCCGCCACTCCCTCCGGTCTGGGCTGACTCAGCAGCTCCCCTGCAGGAGGAGAGAGAAAAGTGCATTAATGAGATTTGCCTTCACAATGGGACCGGATGACAGAGAAATAGAGAGCTGGGGTTGAAGGAAGCAAGCGGAGGGCAGGTAGTGAGGAAGTGCAGGGTCCACAGACAACGGGCCCCAGAAACAAATGTGCAACCGGGACAGCAGCCTTGGCTCAGCTCCCGCGTGCACATCCAAAATGCTCACTGGCATCACCATGGGGAGCATCCTTGGGGTCACGGCAGGAAGGCCCCTGTTCCGGACAAAGACAACACCTGCCAATATTCCCCTCACCTTGCTTTTCACTGACTGACTCCGGAGACCTTATCTATATGTTGGGCAAACAGAGCCAGGGTCCCCAAGGTCCCCAGAACCCTGAGGAACACGGGCTGCCAAGGAGGTGCTCCTGACGAGGATGGGCCAGGTGGGATGTGGGCCTTTCAACAAAGCCCCACAGGAAGGACCTGGAGATGCAGCCACTAAGGTGCTACCCAGGTAAACACTCAGCTTCACTCTGGCAAGAGGATTTCCTGGGCAGGTCTGTGTGGGGCTTTGAAAAGACCAAACAATTCTATCTCATTGTCATGGGGTCTAGTAAAAACAGTTAACTAGCATAATGGGTTAATAACTACCACAACGCTGCAAGGAAATCTGTGTACTCTGCATGACCTGGATAGAATTTCTCTCCAACTAGATCATTAAATCCCTAAGAGCAGCGATGACTTCCATTCCTTCGTGTCCACCCCCTTGCCCAGCAGCCCTTCCTCTGTGGCCACGGCCAGCATGGTGCTCTCGCTCCGACAGAGTTCAGTAGCTTCTGGCTGATGATGGTGCTGTTATTGCCTAAATTCACCTCCTTAAGCACAGGAAGTGAATGAACCAAACCAAGGACACAAAATGCATGCCGACAGGCGAGAGACACTACTGAAATCAAAGCCAACTCCATGGTAGCCATCACTTGCACCACCAATTAAAAAAATTCTAGGGGTCCCAAAGTTTGTCATGTGATGACACAAAAATCCTTTGCCTCAAATATCCCTTGTCTCTGAATGTCTCACCTTCAGCAGAACTCACATTGATTGACATTTCTCTCATGCCAGCACTGAGCCAAGAGCTTGAAATGTACATCTCTTTTCATCTTGACAATGTCCCTGTGGGGTTCACCCCCATTTTACAGACACAAAGCTAAGGCTGAGGCAGGCTATGTGGCGTGCCCCACGCCAAGAGCCAGCAAGTGGCAGACCTGGTATGTGACCTTGGGGACCCATCTCACGGGTACTCAAACCCTTTGCTACCACCCTCTAATTCCTCCCCAAAGCAGGGGCTGCTTCTTTATATCAGAACACATCTTTCCTAGGAGAACAATCTAACAACACCATTTTTAAATAATGAACTAAGCATCAACATCTCTTTTATGAAAGACATTTATTTCCCAATTTGAACATTTTTTACATGGCTTTGCACAATAGGAATCAAATGTAATTTGAGTTCCTTAACCAAACTACTGCAAACACCAAAACTTACTGCAAAATTTAATTTACCATGACTAGTTCATATACTAGATATCTGAACTATATCAGAACTATACTCCAATACCAGTTAAGATCCAAAAATGTAGAAATGCAAGTTAAACAATGTAAACAGTAAGTGTTATCTAAGTGACAAAAAGAAGCCACAGTAACAGCATGTGAGAGCTGGACCGAAACTTGGAAGTCATCCAGTCCAAACAGCACTTTACGAGTCGGAAGCTCACTGGGTTAAACAGATTTGCTCCGAGGCCCAGAGAGAGTGGTGCATCTGTACACCAGCCAACCCGCCATGAACCACAGAGCTAGACCTGCCATAGGAAGGTGCTCTGGACGCCCCAGGCCTCTTAACAGCCCTGGTCCTGGACCGCCTTCCCCTGATGCCTCACCCGATATTTTCAATTTGCACTTTCTGTCCCAAGAGTGCCCACAAGGCCTGAACATAGCCTGGCTGGACCTCTCTGGCTTCTCCCGAACTTTGCGCACTGCCTACGTGCCCAGGGTACAAGTGCAGACGTCAAGCCTGACCCCAAGCTCCTCTCCTGGCACCAGCCTGGCTCGGCAGGCTTCCTTGCTGGGCATGTGGTAGGTGTTGGTGAGCAGGCCAGATGCCAGAGAATTTAAAATAAGTTACAATGGACTATTAAGCATTGGTTATTCATTTCTACTACACCAGCAACCTTACTGTCCCTCCCCCCACCACCCAGGCCCCCAGCCAGAATCACGCAGCACCAGGCAGCTGGTTTGGTCCAGGTCCTGTACCTTGGAGCGTGGTCAGTCACCAAGACAGAGAACACTTGTCAAAGGCACCAAGAAGTTTCATGTATGTGAGAAAGTCACTTGACACTATGGAAAACTGAGCAGAACAGTTCACAATCTCTGGTACAACTGTGCACTCCAAAAAACTACTGCATGGTGACAGTAATTTGGGGATTTAAGAAATGTGCCCAACTGCTCAATTAAGAAAATAACAGCTTTTTCCTCTCCACACAAAACCTATCTCATCACGAATACAAAGCATGGTTCATAGCATGTAAAATAAAATAGAAGCTCATCGTCTCAAATTTCTTTAACAAAAATGTGATTTTAAACTACAGTACAGCTGCCCATTGAGAATCTACATAGGGAGCCCTTTCTTTGTGAGCGGCGCTGCAGAAGATGAGGGATACAGGAGTCTGAGGCAAGGTCTCAGATGTGGAGGGCCTCATCCACACCTGAAAAGTCAAGGGAAAAAAGAACCCCAGTCCTGCAGCAAGGGTGCCCCCCAGGACCATTGTATGAGATGCCAGAGAGTCAATGGGAAGGACAGGCTGACACTAACTTGCAGGGTCAGAAAAGACCTGGAAGAGTGGGGAATATTCACTCAGAAGACCCAGTAACATTCAGATCAGAATGGAAGATAATATGTGTGCTTTTCACTAGGACCACGATGTCATACAGATCAACTTGAAAAACACCAATTAACCTCAGAAGAAAAAAAAATCACAACAGCAGCTAATACTTATTGAACACTTATTATGTGTTTTTACCATTTACCATAAATATATTATCTCAGTCCTCATCACAACCCTCTGAAGCAGGTATAACTATCACCCTCATTATAAACAGGAGAAAAGTGAGGCTCCGAGGAGTCACGTATTCATCGGTGACAGTTACAAGGAGGGGGTGGCAGTGCCAGAATCTGAACCCAGGACTATGTGACTCCCTCTTATTCTCCGTTGAGTCCTGTCCTGTAGCTGGGACAGTGTGATGATACATCAGATAACACATGGAAATCTCAACATTCTACGCAGCATCTAGTAAATTCTTGATACTATTATTATAGCGATCAGATTTTATAAAAGCTTACTGTTCCAAATATATAAGGAATTCACATGAATATGTGATCAGTGCCCAGATTCTTAATGGCAAAGTGATGCACAAGGATTAGGCCACAAATTAAGTGCAAAACACCACCTCACCAGAAATTCTAAAACTTCACATGAAAAAAGTTTAGAATTATTTACCTGTGTTAGCACTACCAAATAAAAAAGATAAATGCCTAAGTTACATTTATCCAAAAAAGAGAGAGAGAAAGAGAAAGGAAGGCATGTACACGTAACCTGGTATATTTCCATTTTTGGGAACTTGCTTCAAAAAGCAGGCCTAGTTTTCTGACAATAATTATACAACGACAACTCATAGCAACACTGTTTATGAAACAGTGAAAACTTGGTAACCCTCCGAAATGTAACAATGGGGAAATGATTAAAGGATGACACATTAATCAGATAGAATTCTCTGTCATCATTAAAAATTCTAAGACTGACATTTCGATGTGGAAATGTGAACTTGAGAGTACGTTCTAATTTGAAACATAAATTGACAGAGCAACACAAATGAATTTAGAGTGAAATGGGTCAGTCCAGAGGAAGGGGTCCTGAGACCGTTTGTTCATTTTTATGTGTGAGTGAATAATTAAAAAAGGCTGAAGCATGCCAGATTTAACTGCTGGCGCCCCCGCCTCTGGAGGTTTTCTGCTCATGCGCAGCTACGATGCCATCGGTCTTCCTGACGACGTGGGAATGTGGCCTGAGAAGCAGGCCACCGCACTGACTGACCTAAACAGTTTCCTCGTGCCCATCAAACTTATGGGAAACTACTCTTAATTACACATGCTCAAGATTTCCAGCATGAAAATGTTAGCAAACTCATCAAACTGCACGACCCCAACCTGTGAAAGAACACCAAGTCTTACTATGATTTAAAAAAAAGAAAAGCAACCAAAGATAAGTAAAATGAGCTCAATTTTCTCTGCTTATCATCGGAACGCTCAGATATTAGGCACATGTGAAAGTACTAAAGATTTATGACACTTAAACCACAATATTAAAAGCCCCAAAACTTTCTTTCCAGTACAAAAAACCCACTTCCTACTCTAGGATAATGATCTAGGTTATAACCATCCCTCCAAACAGCAACAGCAGTCTTGAAATTAAAACAGGTATATAGGTTCTATTAAATAAGATAGTATCTAGGTGTTTTAAGGCCTCTTTCAGCTCTAATATTCTAAAACTCACGGCCCTCCAGCCTGAAGTGCACTGCTGTCTGTGAATTGAGTGTGACTCTGGATGTGGCTCAGATGAGACACTGAAAGCACATGTCCCAGGCTTCCTTGGGGCAAAGGCCACATCCTGTGGACTGGGGGGGGGGGGGGTTAGGAAAGTCCCCCACTGTGCAAGCCCAGCAGGTTTTCTGAGACAGCAAGGACAGGAGAACTCCTTGGTCACCTTTATATGGAACAAGAAGGCCAGGTCGAGATAAAAGGACACTTTGTCTTCAGACAAAATAAAGTCCAGAAAGTATGTACACACACAGGAGAAGTAAACAGTGAACATCTGACAACGTGCCACTGGGCCCACTTAAGAGCACGAGCAAAGGAAGCAGAAACGACGTAATGACATGAGACCTGTTTATAAGGAGACCTCTGGCTGCTGTGTGGAGAGGCAAGCCGAGGGCAGGGACACGGTTAGGAGGCTCATGCAGCAGCGCAGGCAGGAGAGGGCGGAGACCCGGTCCGGAGAGACGCCAGGGAGATGGAGAGACCCATGTGCTTTGCGGACAGTCAACAGGACTTGACGATGAACTGGATGTGGGGGTCAGAGGCAGAGAAGGTCAAGGATGATTCCACATCTTTGGTTTTAGGAACTGGCAGATGGTGGTACTCTTCGCAAGACTGAAAGAAAAGGTGGTTTGTGGGAGACGTGGAGACTGACTATTCTGACTTTCCAGGAGAAGGTTAAAGCTGGAGGTAGAGATTTGGGAGGGATCAACCAATTAGGTGATATTTAAAGGCATAAGAGTAGATGGCATTGCCTAGAAAAGTGAATAGACAAAGAAGAGAAAGGAACCTCAGACAAAGCCCTGGTGGGGGTGGCTGAAAATTTAGAGGCAGGAAGAGGGATAGAGACCAGCCGGGGACTGCCAGGCGGCAGAAGGAAAAGAATGTGGCTTCACAAAAGGACGAAATACCAAATTCTGCTGAGCAGACAAGCAAAATAACAATAGAAAAGGGAGCCTGGGGCAGGAGGTCCCTGGAGGCTTTGGTAGAAGCAGCCTCAGCAGGAAGGTGGGGCTGAAGGTGTCCCTGGAGGGTCTCTGCCTCAGTAAGGAGTGGGAAGTGGATGGAGACCTTGACCAGAGACGCTGCTTCAAGACCTTGTGAATTACGTTGCGCCTGTCACCGGTACTCTGTGAGCTCGGTATACCACCGCTGAAAACAACAGTTAGGAAACGACTCATTCCTCTGGGTTTCCACCAAGGCTCCATGTCTGAACTACCAAAATGAATGGGTGGGTAGATGGAGGCGCGAGTGAATGAGTGAAGGAAAGGATGAATGAAAGATCCCGAGGCTCAGGAGACAAGAAGACGAAGGACCCTGGTGGGTGATGACTGGACCGCTGTTTTGAAAAGATAACCGGACTGCGCACTCCTTTTCTGTGATGGGCTTTATGAGAAGAAAGCCATCTGCACGGTAGGCGACTCCATTTTTAAAAATAGTGCCAGTGAAATAACAACTGTTTGCTACTTAAAATAGGTTTTTATCAAAAATGTAAAAGCAAACTGAAACCCTGTTAATCACACTAATCAACAGGACACACTTGATGGTCCTCAAGAAACAGAAGGATGCAGTGGACTCTGGGCACAGTCGGCCTTAGTTCCACTCCTGACGAGGTTTATTGGCCGCACGGGTCAGTCAGGGTCTCGCCATGAGACAGAAGGCACAGAATGAGGCCTCGTATAAACAATTAGACTTTTTCACAGGAATTTATTATCAAGAGGAAAGAGCACTCTAAAGAATACCCTAAGGCTGAGGGGGACTATCTAAGGAAGAAAACCTTGGATGTGGGGAAGCCCTCCCCAAACCCGGTTGGACAGGGCATGGCACAGCCCCCTAGATGGCGGAGAGTTTGGCTGGGTTGCCCCAGGCCAGACTAGTCCACAGTCAGCTCACCGAAGCTAGCAGGGACCTGTCTTCTGGGGGCCAACAAAGTTCCCAGGAAAGCTGGGTGGGGTACCCACAGATCCAACAGGAATCTTCCAGCTGGGGCACTGGGAAGTCAGCTGGCATGCCCTTAGATGTTGTCCAGAACTCAGCCACAAACACTCTTAGGAAGTTCTTGGATTCAGGGAGTGGTCCCCCAAACTGCAGGGATGCTGCGTTCTCTCTGTGAGCAGAGTTTGCTGTTGGCTCAATTAGTTCCTCTTGGAAATGAGTCACGCTGATAGGACCTCTTCACTAGCCACATCCTATGAGATGAATTCCAAAGGCAGCTGCAAAAACGTGCACCATCAGAAACCATGAGCCTCTTCTAGAGTTGCATTTTCAGTTTCACTACACAGCCCTGCAATTCTTCAAAAAGGTCAAAAATCCAGCGAGTTCTAGACAATTTACCAGTGTCCAGACATTGGTAGAATTCTCAAGTGCAATTTTGATTCTGATTGCTGGGACTTCTTTTTTAAAAATACTCAGAAATGCTCTTGTGTGCTGTGATCTTTGAGGACAATTTGTAAAGTCTTATCAGTAAGATAGTATAATCTATAAGCCAAACAGAAGCAGGCCAACGGGGTTCGTAAAGATGTCCTTGAACTAGGAGCAGAATTCAGTATCTATCTTCTGTGAGTTTGCACGGCCTGGTCAGCAGCTACACTAAACAAACTAAATTGGAACACTTCCCTTCAACTTCTTCCCAACATCGTCCAAAATGGTGGTAGCGGTGACAGTCACATGCAGAAGGAAAGACAAAGATCAACCCTCAACTACTTCTATGACTTACAATGATCCCCACCTGTGACGTCCTCGGACTCTCCTAATGGATAACGCAACTGAAGCCACACGCAGGCCCCACGTGAGCACAAATGACAGCTTACATTTTTCCTCTTACGGCATCTGCAGTGAAGCTGAACTTTCCCTTGTTCAGCCCAGTTCCACACAGAGATGACGATCCTAATAGTAACATCTGCTTGTCATTACATAAAGCTTTCTTGTTGTTGGTCTGAGGGACAGAAGATGACCAGGTGCCTCAGGTATGCTAAGCCAAGAAGAGTGGCATTTGGTCCATGGGGCCCCTCCCTGATCAATAACCACTCAGGTCTCTTCTGGATCAAGAGTTGTGACATCAGGCCACAGTACCTCTTCCACAGCATCTGACTCATGCTCAACCCAGGAAAAGAAATCTGAGTTGAGTCACGTCCTTCTTACGAGAAGCTGACATGCTGCTTTCCTATGTCTCTTTTTGTTTTTATTTGCACACGTCCAGCTTTCTCTCCAACTGCTACCTCGTGCTTGGCTATTTGAAATTCCCTCCCCCACAGCCCCTCCCTCTCATTCCAGCACCTGCAGTGGAACGAAAGCCTCCCCCAAGCTGTTCTGCCTAGACCCTCTCCACCTGCTGAAAAAGTCTTAGATCTCTGTATTTTTTGAGTCCCCCAGAAGTTTCCTTCCCTAAATCACAGCACCGGGATGAAGAAAAACTTCAGGAAGATTCCACTCTGAAGTGTGAGGTTTTCACTGACAACAAAATGAGTATCCCTGGGACCGGAATAAACATCCAGGACAGCAGGAGAGCCTGGCTCATGTGGCATTTATTAGTATGCAGGAGAAATTACTCCAGGGAAGTTGCAGGAAGCTAATGCGCCTTACCAGGAAGGGCTTTGCTTTTGGTTCTAAAAAAGGGAACCATAGCAAAATAAAAGATTGTTGGATAGCAAAGTTCTTCCTACTTCCTGTTCTCGGCATCTTCATCAGCTTCACATTAGACCACATAGTATATAAACTGCAATAACCCCAAAACAAGAGATCCTGTCTTTAGATTCTGTATGAGGTTTTTCTAGAAGGCCTAAAAATGAGCCACCCTGTGTCCTAGAAATGTAAAACCACAAGGCACCACTTGAAGCTTAAATGAGGTGGTTTTATGACAAGAAAGCCTTTGTATCAATGGCAAGCACACTTTCAAAACTACCCAAGGCAGGTGGGAAGGGTTAGCCCTAAAAGGTACAGACAAATTCATGCCAGTAAATCAAGAGTGGGTCACGTGGTGAGAAGGGAAAGCCTCCTTCTGAGGCTGAGTCAGAGACAACATCTACGGCCTCCCACAACACTCTTAGTAATGACAAAGGAATGAAGTGAATGAATCATTCACATACATACAGGGAGGGGCGAAAGTAGGTTGACAGTTGTTCGTATGAAAAACTATACAATAATTAATAACACAAGAGTAAACTCTGTGTTTCACAACTGTCAACCTACTTTTGCCCCACCCTGTCCACATATCTCACTGGAGGCGAGACAAGGAGTTAACGGACGGGCTGCTGGCTCCACCTCAGCTGTGCTGCAGTGGTCCTGCATGTAGGCACACCCTTCAAAAAATGCATGGAGGTCCTATACCACCCGCTCCCTACCGACCCTTGAAAGGTCAGACATCATCTGACCCCAGTCCAAGCCGACTCGGGGCAGAGGGACAGACTGCCCTGCCTCTTCCCGCCATTCATTCGCTCCACCTCGCCTCCCCTCAGATGTGTGTGCCTGCCACTTGGATCCATTTTCATTGCTAAGGGTTTATATAAATACAAATCCACCCAAGAAAGGAAAAATATTTCCCTTTTTCCTGCTCTGGATAAAGTTCCAGCAGACTTGGCCAAGGATTAGACATGCTTCACAGATCAAAGTGTGCTTGGGAGAGGGGGCGGGAGGGAGATCGGAGCCCAGGCCCAGCCCGGCCTTCCCTTTCTCGAAATGCAAGTCAGGATTATGAAAAGCCCAGCAGCTGGAATGAAGTGCTTTCAGAAGGCCACTCTATTTGGATGGCCTGTCACCTACTTCTTACTGGAAGTGGTTCCAGGCTCAGAGACGTTAATGCAGACAGCATAAAACCATCCCGACTAAAACTGTCTCCCTCCAACATTAGTTTTCTTTTCAACTGAAAATGGGGGAACTTTTAGGACCTCGACTGAAATTTGAAACACTGACCGAGAGGCCTTATCAAAATCTGCCTGATTCTGAAATACTCAGGGAGCCATTGGGAGTCCTTAGAAATGATCAGAAACTGTTTATTTTCTTCTTGTCCCCCAACAAGGAAGATGACAAGAGTTTCTGCAAAGTTATTTTCTCTGAAGAAGGGAAGGAGGAGGAAGAGGGGTAAATGCTGGGCTGGGCAGGGGGAGCTCAGAAAGGCTGAGCAGACGAGAGAAAATCCACAGAAGTGAGAGGCGGACAGGACAGCAGAGCCTTAAGGCTGGAGGGAATCTCGTGATGCTGCGGCTTCCCATTCTGCACGTGAATAATGTCTCCCACATTCATAGCCCAGCAGCACAGGGGACGTGGTCCAGCTGGGTCCTCTCCCAGCAGGAGGTTTTCTTCATCTACTCCCCCACCCAAGCTTCATTCCCAGAATATCCAGCCGGGACTTGAGGCCACTTTCAACAAGCAAAAAGCATCTATGATGACCTGGAAAGTAGTAAATTGCACGGACAATCAAAACTGAGGTCTCCTTAGCCTCTCTAGCCTCTTAAAAGTTGTAATTATGCACAAGAAAGAGTTCTTTGCATGTCCGTTGCACTTCACCTGTGAGCCGGTGCAGCTGGCTTCCAGACTGGAGCCTACACCCAGACAGACAAAGAGGAGGGCACAGTCATGACAGCATAGAGCCCGTTACCAAGTACGAGACGGCCTAATAGGACCAGCTTCTTCAGAGGCAGGAGCAGTGCCAGAGGGGCCGCTTCTGGGGGCAGCTCAGTACACAGCGAAACCACCACCTCATGAGGCCACTGGCCTCGCCAAGGCCTCAGTTTACCTCCAGTCCTGAACTCTTGCTTGAATATTAGACTGAGATCAAAAACATCCACTAAACATCGCCACCTGGATGTTGATGTGTTTGGTCCAAGTCAAACTCTTCACGCCCACTGGCCCCGTCCCCTAAAGTCAGTCCCTTCCCAGGATCCTCCACACCCAAAAATGTCCACTCCATCTTCCAGTAACTTTGGACAAAAAACTTAGAGTCAGGCTTCCCTCCGCCTTTCTCCCACATGCACACCAAATGTCTCAGCACGTCCTGTTGCTCTGCATGTGACCCCTTCACCAGCTCCCGAGTCCACACACCATTCGTCTGGACTGCAGCCAGTCTTCCTGCTGATCCCTGGTCCCCACCTTCCTTTCGCCACTGGAGCCACAGGGATTCCACCAGAACGCAGACCAGATCATGTTATTGCCCTTCTCAGGACCCTCCAACACCTCTGTTGCCACTCAGAACCACCACCCCAGGCCCACAGGAGTCTCCAGGGCCTGGTGTGAGCTGCCCCTGCCCACCTGCTGCCCTCACCCCGTCTTCATCAGGCTCCAGCCTCACGGGCCTCCTTGCACAGCACAGTCCGACCTCAGGACCCATCCAAACACTTAGCCCTTACCCCTACCCCCCTTACATTTCATTGAGGCCTCTGCTCAAACACCACCACCTCACACAAAACTTCCCTGACCACCCTGTGTAAGGCAGTACCTGTCTCCACATCAGTCTACAGTCCATCACCTGTTTTCTCTTCCCAGTGCTTATGTCCATCTGACATACATTGTTTGACAGTGTGTCTCCTCTAGAATGTAAGCCCCACAAGTGCGGGGGTTTCCCTTGTTCACTGTTGTATCCCAAGCATCCGGAGCAGAGCCTGGCGCACAGCAGGCCCTAGATAGGCAGTGAATAATGCAACCGACCATTTCATGTTGAAACAGCCTAAGTGCCCATCAGTAGATGAGTGGATTAAAAAAACTGTGGTACATTTACACAGCGGAATACTATGCAGCAGAAAGAAAGAAGAATTCCCACCTTTTGCAATAGCATGCATGGAACTAGAGAGAATTTTGCCAAGTGAAATAAGCCAGTTGGTGAAAGACAAATATGATATGACCTCACTTAGAAGAGGAATCTAATGAACAAAATAAACTAATGGGCAAAATAGAACCAGAGACATGGAAACATTGAACAGACTGACAGCTGCCAGAGGGGAGGGGGTAGAGGGATAACGGTGGTGAGAAGGGGAAGGGAACAGTCAAAAAACATGTATGAATGACCCATGGACATGGACAATGGTGTGGGGATGGGCTGTGGTAGGGGGCTGGAGGGAGGGGGCAAAAGGGAAAAAACTGGGACAACTGTAACAGAATAACAATAATTAAAAATTTAATTTAAAAAAAAAAGAAAAAAATAACCCACTAAAGAAAACTGGGCAAAGGTTTGAAGAGATACTCCACCAAAGAAAGTACACCAATGGCAAATAAGCTCAGGAAGAGATGCTGAACTTCACTGATTATTAGGGAAGTGCAGACAAACCCGCCACGAGACAGCGCTCACACCTACAAGGACAGGAAACTGGAAAAGGCTGCCAGCACCCAGTGTCAGAGAGTGTGTGGGGGGACTGGGACTCACAGTGCTGGTGGCGCTTCTTTAACAGGTTGAAGCATACACCTTCTATGTGATACAGCTCTTCACTCCTGGGTATTTACCCCAAAGAAAAGAAAGCATAATACATCCTAAGACTTATACATGAATGTTCACAGCAGCTTCACGCGAAGTGGCCAAAAACAAACAGCAACCTGAATGTCCATTAAGGTGGGCTGGCACCAAACTGTGGTGCAGGGTGCAATGAAGTACCACTCAGAAACAAAAGCATGGACTGTGGGTGTGTCTAACCCAGCGCATCTGAAGATCACTATGCTGAGTGAATAAAGCCAAACCGAAAAAGAGTCCATATTGTACAACTCCATTATATGAAACTCTAGAAAATGCAAGGTAACCTACAGTGACAGAAGGCAGATCAGTGGTTGCCTGAGGTAGGGGCGGGGGACA
Source organism: Anoura caudifer (assembly GCA_004027475.1). Classification (NCBI taxonomy): domain Eukaryota; kingdom Metazoa; phylum Chordata; class Mammalia; order Chiroptera; family Phyllostomidae; genus Anoura; species Anoura caudifer. The sequence goes on along the minus strand of PVKU01005895.1, from coordinate 67,471 downwards.
GAAAGGGACAAGGGAGAGGAAATAACAGGAGTGAGCGAGAGAAAGCTCCTGAGGGAGACGGAATAGTTCATTATCTTGATTGTGGTGACGGTGTTATGGGTACACACGGATGTCAAAGCTTACCAACGTGTCTACTTTCCCACTGTGCATTTCACTGTAGGCCATTATATGTCGACTATGGCTCAACTCAAACCAGACAGAGCCCTGCAGTTAACCAAGAGCCTAAACCATCACTAAGAAACCTCCACTGGTGTCACAGCACGAGCACGCTTCCCAAGCTTGTCCGGGAGGCCGGACAGATCTCAGGGAGGACAAATGCCATTCCCATATCCAATGAGCTTCAGGCTAAAAAACCCGGGGATCTCAGAGGTCAATCCACAAAAGGCAGAAATGCCACAGAAGCACATATTGTTTGCGGAGATACTTTTTTCAACTTATGATTATTTCATTTGTGCCTCACTGTGATACTTATAAAAGGAACAAAATTAATTCTATTAGATGAAATTAAAGACAAAGCTATACTCAATCATGTAGAGAGTTGCAATATTAACAATACTAGATACTACCTCGTCCCTAATAATAATTGGTAGGTGGTGCTACCTGCTAATAGCTATTGAATAAGTAGGTCAGAGTAGGTGAAGAAAATTGGTGGTTATAAACTTCCAGGGAGCAGCAATAACACGGAAATGTCCCAATGACCACCGCTGAAGGACACCACGTAAGACCTAACACGTACAGTAGGGTAGGTCAAGGGAAACATACTCCCACCAGCTCTAATCAGCTAGAGACGTACAAGCATGGCTTCTTCCTCCTCCTCATCCTCTTCTGCTTCAGGAAATTACTCTCTGCCTACTGCAAGGTTGGAAGTGAGACACAAGTTATGGTTCATCCAACACCATCGCACCAAACATTCAGGTGAAGACAAGGCTGAGGGTGAGAAGAGACAAGGACGCTAGTTCCCTTCCATATGGCAGCCAGAAGTAACCTAGTGGCCAACTCACAAGATTAGCTCGCAAGGGCACCATCTTCTCTCCGTCTAGCCTGGGAAGGATACACCACTTTTGATAAAACAAACAGAAAAATGAAAAATGACCATAATAATCCCTATCATCTACAAAAAATTTACCCTGGCTTCTGCGGAGGAAAAAAATCTCCTTATGTCTTGAGCTGAAAAATGACACCAAATTATATCCAAGCTTTTTCATTGAACCTCATGTGTATCAGAGGTTATTAGTTTAATAAAGGCACTTGAAACCAAAAGTGGAGGTGGTTGCCAACCGACGTGTTTCTAACTTTTAAAAGTAGTAAGTGGCCCATTCCTCACACGGAGATGTCTGTCACACCCAGGCAAGCCCCCTGTCACCCTTCATCCTGTGTCCTTGGTCCCAGCCACCAGCCTCACTGTAGCTGTGTCCTATGTAGTACAGCTGTTCACTCCTTGGCATTTACCCAAGAGAATGTGGGCACCCTCGCCACTCCTGTTCTCCTCACCACTGCAGCCCTGGCCCTGTGGACCAAGTGCGCCGAGGAATTATGGCCACTGTCCTCTGTCAGAGCACCATGGGTTGTATGTGCCCCTGTGGTTCTGTCCAGAAGCAAACGACCCTTCGGAGCATCGCTGCTCCAGGGCTGTCTTCTCCCTTGCAGGTAGTCGACAAAAAGAACTTTTGGAACATAGCCCTTTGTAGGGTAAGGACAATCCTTATAATCCAACAGCAAACTTCCTCTTTATACCCCGCAAATGTATTAAAAGGGATTTCTGAGGCACAAGCAATGTCAACGTGATAGGTCAACCATACACCTAGTTCACTGCCCAATGCAGCCCCAGATTTTCTGCAGTGCAAGAGACACAGAGATTTCTAACTGACAGAGAGGGAGGAAAGAGAGAGAGAGAGAATGAATCAAAAAGAGCACAAATTCTTTGACAGAGTCTGAAATCTGATTCTCCTCTTGGTATATCCACTGTGTGACCCAGGGAAACTTACCTAGCCTCTCTGAGCCTCCTGTTTGTCCCCTGTGAACTGTGGCTCGTGTGTCTATACACACACACACACACACACACACACACACACGCACACTTTGCAGGAGTGCCATAGGAAGTCAGTGATGACCTAAGCTGACCTAAGCCTAAACCTGGCACATAGTAGCATCTCACTAAATGTTTATTTCTTCCTCAGAAAGTTTTCATCTGAAACAGAAAAACCAAGGTCCAGAAAAAAGTGCCTATCAGGGGAGCAACGGGAAGGCCCTGACGCTCCTAACACCTTCCAAAAGTCCCTGTCACTCCAAGGCAGCACTTCTTTCAAGAACATTGGTCCTTTCATTCACTTCGGAAGGAAGTGCACATTTTACGTCCCCTCTGGAGAGAAACTTGATGATTCCACTTCAAGATATTTGTCCTATGGATATACCACACATGTCAAAGGATACAGTCATACGTATTTACTTCAGTACTGTTTCTAAAGCAAAAGACAAAACAACTCAAGTGCTCATCAATAGGAAGCTGGTTAAATAAAACCAGCTTATGCAACAGACAACTATACAACTGATTAAAAAAACAATTGGACAGCTCTTTATGTATCACTATGACCAGTATATAGTTTCAATTTTTAAAAAAGATACAAAACAATGTTTCTATCATGTTACATTTTGGAGGGTTCTCTCTTCTCTATTGATACATACAAATATATATTTGTAAAAACATACAGCATCTCTGCAAAGACCCCACAAATCTGGCTAAACTGGTTGCAGGAGGGCAAGTGGACAGCTGTGGATGGAGAGAAGACTTCCTCTTCCCCACAGAGGCTTCTGTACAGTCTGAATTCTGCACCGTTTATACAGACTATCCCTTAACAGAAAACAAAATAATCTACTCTAGTGGGAATTTTAATCTTTTCCCTGTTTTTCCCCCTAAAATGGCTTTCTTGGTTTTTTTTAAATCTTACATTAAATTTATTTATTTTTAATTACAAAAGTCAGCATGTGCTCATTTGAATAAGTAAATTAATATAAAATATGTAAAGCAGAGGTATAATCACTTCCTCCTTCTCCGCTTGGCAAGGATGCGGGGCGGAGCTGGCGGTGCCCCCCCCCCCCCACCTTCGCCTGCTCAGACACACTGAGAAACCCGCACCCAACTCATCAGGTTTTCCTTGCTTTCTCTGCGACCAGGCCAACTCGTGCCGCAGGCATAAGTGCCACATTCTTTTCTTTCATCAGACAGTATGTTATCTGACAGCCATCTTAGAGTGAGAACTACCTTTCTTCCCAATTCCTTCATTCCTCGAATCTCAGCCTCTTCCTCTCCCTGCGCCTCCTCTGAACACACACACACACGAACAATTTTATATAAATGGGCTCATGCCGCATGTTAATTTTTTAATAGGGTCCTGTCATCTGTTTGGCTTTTACTGCCAACACCCCCATTTCTAAATGACCTTGTGTCCCCTGGGAGGGTGAGTGTAGTGCCCACACCCCACCTGACCTGTCGTTGGTCCTCTGCTGGGCCTGCTTCCTCCTCTGAGGGCAGCTGAGGGCCCGGGTCGCCCAGGGGCAAACTGTGGCCAGCTGGCCCATCAGGGAAACTAGGTTCAGGCCACATGGGAATTGTGATTCCAGACTCAATCCGAGGAGCCCTTTGCATCATGGAATTAGAGGATCTAAAAGGAGAAGCCACGGGAAGCTTTTCATAAACCAAAATCACACATCTGATTAAGAAAAAAATAGCAAAAGTGTCAGAGAAAAGCTCCTTGGCAAGCAAAGCCTTCTAGTTTTCACATCCTGCCCGACCCCTCTTCCTTGAAAAGCCAACAGAGATGAGAGTCCAATCAGGGACCGTACCTGGGTTCAGCTACATAGACCTCCCCGCTGGCCACTCACTGGGGTCCAAGGCCACTCCCTGCCTGGCCTTGGCTGTGACTGGGAGCAGCTGCCGTGGAGCCTGAATGAACTGCCGGGGGATTAGTGGCTTACGCGCAGAGTTTACGGGAGGCCCGCTGGGCCCGTGGCAGGAGGTCCAAGCACGGGGACCGGGAGAGGAAACGAGAGCTCAGTGGCTGCTAAACCCATTTCCACTGTGTGTTTCTTCGTTGTGAGTTTTCATCGCAGCAAATTTCACCAAATGCAAAAAAGTACTTAAAATCTTTGTTTGCAAGCAAGATGGTACAGAAATGATGACCTCCCTCCGGAACAGACTTCAAGTTCTTATGTCCGAACACAGTCTTCAGGGATGGACACTTGGGTTATGACAGATACGGGTCAGCTACCACTAATTAATCAAAGTTTGATTGATGCCACAGCTTCATATTTTCTTTAAAAGGTTGGGGGGATAGTTCAAAACCAGCTAGCGAGGTTGAAATGTTTAAACCTTACCTTAGTGTTTCTAATGGACTTGACCTACATTCAAGAAACCCTCCTCAGACCCCACGTGTGTGAAGCTGTTAGTAGCTACCACTCAGGGTTTCAGACCAAGTTGTCATAAAATCCTACTGATCTGAAGCTTGAACTGATAGCCCAGGTACCTTAACAGCAACTTCCACACATGTGCCAAAGACAGGTGGGCCTTCCCCGTATCAGAGCACTTGGGTTTGTCAGGAACACCTGACTCATCTCCTAAAAGCCCAGCGCTGGGACCCTGAGCTGATGGCCCTAAGGGGGCGAGGCCTGAGTTTCCACATCCCCAAGGTTGTTGTGAGGACTGAATGAGACCCTATCCAGGAGCATTTCACACAAGAGTGGCTGCTTCTCCTAGACTCCTACAGCCCCCGTGCCCCCCCACCCCACCCCCCGCCCCACACCCCTGCTCTCAATGAGACCAGGACCGGCCAAGGTGGTAAGAAAAAGTGAAGTAGGTGGACCCTAAGGCTGCCCCAGGGAGTTGGAAATGGGGTGAGAGACAGAATTAGTGTGTGGGAGTGGCTGAAGCAGAGAGGCTAGTCTGAGGGGACAATGAAAAGTAGAGCGAGTCGTTAGGGAGACGCAGAAATGGCACTGAGAGGTGACCATGCTGAGGTGGAAGGACAGAAGATAGGAGGGAGAGCAACTGGGAGACGGGGGACTGAGGTAAGTGCCGGGGACAGAGAGACAGAGGACCGGGACCAGGTCAGAAGGGTGGAGTTGAGAGTCGGGGTGACGGACAAAGAGAATGACAGACAGGACAGGAGGGGGAGGCACCATCAGACATGAGATCTGGGGCAGGAGATGCAGAGAGACCCTGGGAGAGAGGGACAGAGTGACACAGACCAGTCCCGAGCTCCAGTTCATGTACGGAAAACCTGAACTTTGCTTCCTTCCCTTGGACTCGGGATTACTCTACTCTTGACATAATCCTGCTTTCCCCCCTTAAATTAGCTCAAGAGCTCTGACTAGAGCATAATCATTAATAAACGGCTTTTTATTGAGCATATCCATTTCTTCCATGAACTATAAATTATTACTTACAACTGATTATGTAGCTCTAATAAATTATTATTACAAGCAACTCTTAAAACCTTGGCTTTAACAGCACAGCGGATCTCTCCGTATCCAGGGAAACGCCCCGCCGAGGCCGGGTGAGCCTGTTTGCAGGGCGGGGAAGGGCGAGGAGCAGGTGTGAATCCCGGGTCCACGTCCAGGGCTGCACCAGCTCCCTGCGAGGTCCGGGCAAAGCACGACTCCTCTGGGCCTCGTGGTCCTTCCGCAGCAAAAGGAAGAAACTGAACTGGTTTATCTCCAAGGTCTGTTCAGCTCAAAATAGTCTGTTCCGGCTTAACATACTGTGAAAATGTATTTTCTACTGAATTTTCTAAGCTTCTCAAGTTAAACTCTTTGCAAATTTAGCATGATATAGAGCAATCTCTTAAATAGGCCAAACAAATATGTCCTGGGCTGTCCTCAGCCACCTTTCCGGCACTTCCCAGACTCCCCACTGGGACCTTGCACCCAAGGGGCTGCATCCCCACAGCACTTAGGAGAGTGTCACCCAAACCACTTCTTCTAGAGACATGCATTTTCCTACAAGGTTTGTTTTAAGTAAGGCACAAAAACTGTAATGTTGTATGTAAACTTAGATATTAACAAGTTTAACGGCATGTAATATTTTAAATGTCTTATTTCAACCCTAAATAACTATTACTGCTAATAAAACAAAGGGTACTTACAAAGCAAAGGTCCCTAACAAAGCTCATCAAACCAAATAGGTAACATCTCCTTAAGGATACTTGTTACAAGTACCAATGGCAGCTGCATGAAGATACTCCTTTTCACCATTTGGTGGGAATGAACCCACCACAGACAAAACGCTCACTCACACCCCTCAAGTAGCAACGCAGGGGCAGTGTGAGCTAACAAGGACCTTGTCGGATAGCCAAGTTGAGAACGCTTATTGAGAAAAAGTAACACTAAGGCCCAAAGGGTTTTTGGTAGCTCACTCCAGGCTGCATGGACTGAACAGGAATAAGAGGCCCCTGGTCCCCTGTTTATCGAGGCTCCACCACATCTCCCTGACCCCAATGACACCACATCACCTTGTATCCTCCCTGTGAACAGGACAAAAGCCTCGATCTTGCTCCTCTGACCCTAGACAGGTCACCCCGTCCACTGCTCCATAGCACTGGGAAACATGCCAACCTACTTCAGCAACCCTATGTAGGATTTCCTGCATTTGAAGGAAGAGGGGTGTGTGTTCTGCATCAGTACTGGATATAAAACCCCTCCTCCGTCTCAGCAAGGCATGCAGTCAAAAATAATCAAAGCCTAACTGTGCGATGAAAGAGGGAAATGAAGAGCAAAGCCATGTGGGAGCGGGGTGTAAGCAGGCCCTTCTGTTTCAATGACTAACGCAAGGAGCAGGACAGACGGACATCGGTTTAAAAGGGCTGCCAGGAGGAAGCCCTGCCACCCTCCCTACCTTCTGAGCCTGTAATCTCAGAGAACGAGTTTGAGATACTAGCACTTCCTCAGTACACAGTAAAGCACTGAACTTCAAAATGACTTGGGAGCCCCATGTCATTCCTACTAGAAGCCCATCTTCTACACCTGCTAACCAGCGTGGTCTGCACCAGTAGCAGCGCAGCCCCTGGGACTCTGTTAGGAGTGCAGAACCCGGGCCTTGCCCCAGACCCCCTGCAGCCATGGCCATTGGAACAAGATGCCCAGGGGACTCCTGTGCACAGACCTGATTGGGAAGCAATGACATAATTCTGGTAACCACTTGCTTTTCGGGAAGAAATCTCCGGATGCTGCCTCGTATGTATTCCCAACTCGTGTTCCAGGACATAGGGACACTCAGGACGCCCCCTGTTATCTCTCAACTTCCTCTTGTATTTTGGAAATTCTGATTTACAAATTAGGATGGTCTTAAGCAATATAAAAAACAAGAAAGTAGGCATCTGGTTTGCATGTAGGAACATGAGAGAGAAAGAGGGTGTGTGAGAGCAAGAGAAATAAAAAGAGCAAAAGGTGGGTAGGTGTGGGGTAGACAGGACAAGGCAGAGAAGGGGAAAAGGAGAGAGAAGGGAGGGTAGAGGCGTGGTCATTCCCCAGCCTTTGGACTTGAAGACGTCACCTTGTGCCCCCTCCCCGTAAACACTAGCAAAGTCAACCATATTTCATAGAGTGCATTGTAAGACTAGCACTCCTCTTGAATTTAGCTTTTACACTAAGGTCAGTGCTAATGAACCAAAACCAGAAGGGAATTCTCTCGTTTTTATCATTATCTAAGGTAGAATTAAATTAAATAGCAGAATTCTATTTTATAAATGATTGTAGGGTCAACTTACTACAAAAACCTGCTCTTCTCCGGACTCTGCCCGCGTGGATGGCATGCTGAAAGACATGGAGGCACAGATGCCAAGCATCTGGAAAAGTGTGATGATGGAAAGGAAAGGAAGCCTGGAATCAGAGAGGCCGGCCTGGGCTGCAGTGCCAGCCGCCTGCTCACCGGCAGGGCAACCTTGGGCTCAGATGGTCAGTCTTGGCTTTGTCATGCAAAGAAATGGAGAAGTCAGACCTGACAATTTCCAAAGGTCTCTCCATTTCAGCCTTAATAACTACATGACTCTAAGTCATATACTCCTTGTCCCAATATTACTGTATCTCTTAAAAATGGGGAAATAACCCACAGATGTTTTCATCAGATGCAGGCTTCAAATGTGTTATTTGTTCAGTTTGGGAAACAGTACAGCCCTCTTCAAAACAGGACTCTATTCTTCAGGATTAACTGGATTTCTTTACGAAAATACAAATAAAATATGCATGGGCACGTACATCAGTCCTGTCATCGTTTGAAATTAGCATGACTCTTGCACCGGCTTCCTACCCAAAAAGATCAAAAACGATACAATGAGGCTGGCTTCCAACCACCTTCTCTATCATAACCCAGGAGGCTGGTGCAAGGTCAGATCTCAGCCTTGGGCGCCTGCTGCACAGATAACCCCACGCAGCGCCTGTCACTCTCCGCACCCTGACTAGATTTCCAGACCCTGGGCCATGGGGCTGCTGCCTGGCTCTCTCTGCAGCTGGCAAATACAGGCCCTCCACTCACACATTTAAGTTCCAACACCGGTCTCCTAGGAAGGTCCAAATGCTATCAGCGCAACAAAGCACCTCTTGGGTAGAATTAAGAATAACAACCACTCCAAAAAATAAAGATGAAAAGAGAAAAAAAAGAATTTATTTTACTTGGAATAAGAAGAGGAATACAAAGACATTCAACATAGACGAAGCTATAATCCCCCTCCATACCGTGAATGAGGATATGTTCACTTTCCCTGAAAGCTAGGGACAGAGGTTTCAGCTGGCTGCTTTCATCCATATGCAGAGAAAACGACGTGGTGTTTGTTTGTTGTTGTTTTTTACATTGTTTCAATTGCCTTTCCTTCTCAGGTGCAATCAGATAAACAACTAATAAAGCTTTCTAGGCTAGTTTGTATGGAAGTCAGAAACAGTTCCATTAAAAAAGAGAGAGAGAATAGAAAAGCCTCGTTTTCAGTGAATATCAATATTGGCAAGACTACAGCTGATCTATGACACATCCGAAAGCCGTATTCCTTTGTGGTAACAACAGCCTCATCACACAGCATGCCAGGTAGCCACATCTAAACCCAGGTGCACACGCAGCCCGCAGCCCGAGCCAGACACAGGAACAGGAAATGGTCAAAGACACCTGTGAGGCTGTCAATTAGAAACCGAGAGTTTAATTAAACAGCCTGGTAAAAGAGCCTCCTCCTGGGGCCCACATCATAGTCCTGGGGTGGGGGACTTCTCTTCACTAGCCTTTCCTGGGCTTTACCATGAGTTTTTCTTTCCACCCCTTAATGTTTCCATACCTACAGTTAGTTTTGCTCTGAGATTTATTAATATAAGCATACTGATCCCTTTCTTTTGGAAAAGCATTGGGAAGACTAAATGAGACAATAAGTTTTAAGAACTACCATAAAAAAAAAACAAAAAACTACACTAGTCCTACACTCAACTTTTTCTTTTTCCCTCAAAGTCTCCTCTCCCTATCTCTTTCCTAGCTCAGCAGATGGCAATTCCATCATTCTGGTGGCTCAGGCCAAAGACCTTATGCCTTCCTTTACTTCTTTCTCTCAAAATCCAGAGCCAAACTGTCATCAAATGCTTTAAGCTGTCTTCCAAACAGATGTAGACTATGACCACATCTCACCCGCTCTGCTGCTAGTACACCGTAAGTCTCAGGGCTGTGGGTCCACGCCTGGACTCCACGCCTGGACTGCGGCACATGCCCCACCTCCCCTTCCTGCTTTCCCTCACCTACCCACCACACAGCCTCCATGGCCCTTTAAAAATATTTAAAATTGCCCTTGCTGGTGTAGCTCAGTGGATTGAGCATGGGCTGCAAGCCAAAGGGTCACCAGTTCAATTCCCAGTCAGGACACATTCCTAGGTTATGGTCCAAGTACCCATGGTCCTGTGCCCAGTGGGGGCACAGGAGAGGCAACCACATGTTGCTGTTTCCCTCCCTCTCTTTCTCCTTCTCTTCCCCTCTCTCTAAAAATGAATAAATAAAATCTTTAAAAAAAACAAAAATATTTAAGATTTTCTCAGCTCAGAAACCCTTACTGGCTTTCCAACTGTCAGAGGCTTGGTGAGAGTACAAGCACTCTTAATTTTCTTTCTGATTTTATGTGCTGTTATAAATATATTGTACTGTCCCCAGAAGGAAGAGCCACAGGGTTTTTGATTTTTGTTTCCAATAAATTCATTAGAAGTGTCACGAGAGAAAAAGATACTTGGGAGTAGATAATTTGCTCAAATTGTAGAGAGAAAATGTGGGCTAGAATAGGAATTTGTTATTGATAAGACAGGTAGTGATTATACACTCAGAAATAAAAACAACCTATATTTAAAAGTGTCAGGTATTAACCACCTGAATGAAGACTCCTCATCACATAGGTATTATACAACCAATTTTGCAGTCAATTCCTTGCACATTCTAGACCTTCAGAAAACGTGCATTGACTAAAATTCTGTCGTCATAAATGGTGAAGAGAATATTTCCATTGTCAACCACTTCAAGTAGGAGGTGTCCAAAGTCAAATGAGGGCATATCCTGCTTGGTATACTAAGCATACTAAGGACAGCAATACTCAGTGTAGCCAGAGGAGCTGAATAACCTCAACTTCCCAGCACATTCATGCACAAGAAAAAACCTTGCAGACATCGAGGGGGTGTATATCAGGCATAGCGCAAACAGGTAAGATACATAGAAAGGCTATACAGATATCCCTTCCTATTTGGGGACATTGCCCCCATAACGACAAAAGGTGAGAAAAGACCAAGGACAGCCCAGACACGGGTTTGACTGGACTGCTCAGAAATCCACCTGGGGTGCGCGCTGTCGGACACACTGCCTGATGCCTTTGCCCCTCCGTGTCCCGCAGGACACCAAAAGGCTAGAAACGGCCACTTGTGTCCTGCTGAACTCTTATCTTTAATAATTTCCAACACGTTTATCATAACAGCACCCCTCCTATGCTTCAAAGAAAGGATTATGATCCCAATTTACATGCAGCTGAACATGTTAGCCATTTTGAGAGAGTGACTCTGCTTTTCATTTTATAAAGAGCCAGTCAGGCTTAAAAATGAAAAAGAAGCCATTCAATTTCCTTCCCTTCGCCATCTCAAGCAAAGGAATAAAAGTGAAAGCCATTAATGTAAAGAGACACAAATATAACAGCAAATGGAACTCAAAATGTCCTTGTTAAATCTGTGAAATTGAAGTATTAAAATATTCATGAGATGAAGGAAGCCCTCTGACTAATAACAGAGCTGGATAATCATTTTGAAACAATAGTAAAATATTTAACAGAGAACTGAGGAAGCTTTTTTGTCCTTAGACTAGGATTTTTTTTAAGCAGACAAATGAAACACACAGACCGAGGTAGCAAGCCACCAGCCCACAGGCCACGTTCAGTATTAACTCAGAAATGAACAGCCACACAACTACTTTTATCAAATACATCACCATGTCCGCTTCCACCCAGAAAAGTAGCTTTGGGAAAAAAGTGCTTAAATCAAACAACCATTTTCTTTATGTGTGTGTTTGGTGGAGGGAGATTTACTTCTGATTTCAATCCACCATTATACTGACTTTCCTCTTTAAGTACTCACTGATTGATTTTACCACCTCCCCCCAAATACCATAGTGAAGGTACAGAGCTAAAAGGAGTGCAGCATGCTGGAACAACTCCGAAAGTTAACGTTCGGTGGCTTTTCTCTCTTCATCCACCCACATATGAACGTCGGTGTACATTCCGTCAGTACCACTGATTACTACAATGGCATAGTAATACAGTGAACTAACATACAGTAATATATTTGGTAGTACTGATTGCTAAATAGTAACATTATACATTTTTTCTATGTCAGGAAGAAGAACGCAGATTTAGTATAAAGACACATATCCAGTCGCACGTGTATACTTTCCCAGTGCCCTCAGAATTCAGCCCAAGTCTGGCACCAGAAGGGGCTCCCAAGAGCTTCAAATGCGTCTCCTGGACACAAAGCAAGGGGAAGCCTTACTGTGGTTAGGGAAGCTGTGCTTTTTTATAAATAGACTGTCCCTTTCCGTAAACTGCAAGCAGGTAGGCGTAGAGAAGCTTCACTTTCTAGCAAGAGCAACTGTTACCTCCGTTCTCTTTCTCTGAAAGGGAACCAAACCCCGGGACAGCTCAAAGTCCCCGCTGCCTGGCATGACCCACCCAAGGAGAATTATATTTTGAGAAAAAGTACTTTCCTTAAACACTCTGAGGCACAAAACAGCAGATCTCTGAAGGAGCCAGTGGACTTGCTCAGGATGGTAGAAACTTTTAGAAAAACAAAGCAAATTAGGTCATTAACCCACTGACAAAAGGGTTTGAAATCCTTATCTTGAGCAACGCTGTTAGCTAAAAAACTATGCGTGAGCTAATGAAGATAATTTAATATGAACCATCCATGCTTGACTAGGTTTCAGGCAACAAAAACTAAAAATCCGATTGTAAATTTTTAAATCTAGTGGCAACTACCAGCTATTAAACTAGTTAGCGCTTATAAACTATTAACTCTTGGTTATACCAGTTAATAAATGTTCACAGTCAAAGTTCTCTTTCATTTACTGAAATGCAAACAGTTTAACATGGGTGTGGCAATACGCACTAATAATCTCCCACTTTTTCATAAAGTGCTAACAGCGACTGTAACTCCACCCCGGAAATGCTTCCCACGTTAGGGAGGCAGACTGCGGTGCTAACGTTTTCCTAGTGTATGTCCCAATGACAGCAGAGGTTTTGAATTGAAAGACACTCTACAGATCACTTAATCCAACCCCTCATTTTAAAGATCAGGAGACAGGGCCAGAGTTTATTAGCAGAAATATCAAGACCCTGGAGTCCCAGGCCATCGCACTCCACACGCATCTACACAACCCTGCCCTGCTCAGGGAGTCGCAACAGAACTCTTCTCTCTCGTCACTCTCCAACTTGCCACTCCCTCTTCTAGAGGGTTCCATTCACATCGCAACAACCCCATCAAGGGTTGTACCACCCTTGGAACCAATCACCTACAGCCGATCAGCTTTGCCTTAGAGCGAACCTCCTCTTCTTCATAATATAAAAGTCTTACCTAAGTTATGTATATATGTTTCCTTCCAGGGCTTAAAAGAAAATTCCAGAGCTAGATGAATTACTGAAAATGAAAAGTACAAAGTCTACTGTCCTATTTTTATGAAGCTTGGTTGTTTTCAAGATAAAACTCTACGAGAAGGAGTCTGCACATTTCATCTGTGCTAGGATTTAGACCTGAGTGTCTGATTAATGGGAACTAGATTGTGTCGTCTGATCCCAAATGTTGACATTTAGTATTCTTCCAGTGCTTCATATTGGCACTATTTTTGTCACTTAAATGAGTAGGACACTGGCAAGTGAGGAGGACACCAAGTCTCATGGGGACTCGTGATGTCAGCCAACAGCTGCTCCACAGACGAATGAACAGGTGCTGGAGAAACCTCCTGAGAGCGAGGTCCGGAGGCCACAGAACAGCCTCTGCAAACTCCGCACCTGGGCTTGCCATCTAAACAAGACACCTGATCTGCTCGGCAGTTTAGCCAAATCCATCATGTCACATGGTACTACAGAATGGAGTTTTAATGTGCTCTTAAAGGACCAGAAAATAGAAAGTTTACAGGACTTATCTACTATTGCAAAACAGATGGAAACAAAACTGTTTTTTAATATTATGCCCCTTCCCCTTGCCTTATTTTCCCCTTTCCATTCACTAAGGAACACTTTAACCAAAGAATGCACTTCAAATAAAAACAAATGCAGGAAATTAACCTGAAGAAACCCTAGCAGTGATGTTAAGCTAACGTAAATGGAAATAGGAAGCTTTGATGCCTTCCATAAAACAAAGGTTTTCTGGCCTATGAGACTTCAGGACTCTACAAGCATGACTTCCTTTCTCATTAAGTCCTCAGTGACAGCAAATAGGTTTTTTTTTATTTTGTTTCATTTATTTATTTTTCTAATATGCATTTTTAAAATTATATTTTATTAATTATACTATTACAGTTGTCTCAATTTTTCCCCCTGTGCCCCCCTCACTCCCTCAGGCAATCCCCACACCTTTGTTCATGCTCATGGGTCATGCATGTAAGTTCTTTGGCTACTTCAATTCCTACACTGTACTTTACATCCCCAGGGCTATTCGATTAACTACCTACTTGTACTTCTTAATCACCTCATTTCTTCGCCTATTCCCCTACTCCCCCCTCCCATCTGGCAACCATCAAAATGCTCTCTGTATCCATGATTCTGTCTCTGTTCTTCTTTTTCACTTAGTTTTTTTAGATTCAATTGTTCATAGATATATATATATTTTTGCCATTTTATTGTTCATAATTTTGATCTTTTTCCTAAATAAGTTCCTTTAACATTTCATTTAATAATGGTTTGGTGATGACGTACTCCTTTAGTTTTTTCTTGTCTGGGATACTCTTTATCTGCCTTTCAATTCTAAAGGATCATTTTGCTGGGTAGAGCAATCTTGGCTATAGGTCCCTGCTTTTAATGACTTTGAATATTTCTTCCTAATCCCTTCTAGCCTGCAAAGTTTCTTTTGAGAAATCAGCTGACAGTCTTATGGAAACTCTCCTGTAGGTAACTAATTTCTTTTTTCTTGCTGCTTTTAAGATTCTCTCTTTACCATTAAACTTTGGCATTTTAATTATGATGTGTATTGGAGTGGGCCTCTTTGCATACATCTTGTTTGGGACTTTCTGGGTTTCCTGGACTTGAATGCTTATTTCCTTCACCAAATTAGGGAAGTTTTCTTTCATTATTTTTTAAAATAGACTTTCAATTTCTTGCTCTTTGTCTTCTGCTGGTACCCCTATGATGCAAATGTTGGAATGCTTTAAGATGTCCCAGAAGCTGCTTACACTATCCTTGTTTTGGGTGATTCTTTTTTTCTTCTTTTTGTTCTTATTGGTTGTTTTTTACTTCCTTATGTTCCAAATCATTGACTTGATTCTTGGCTTCATCCACTCTACTGTTGTTTCCCTATAAATTGTTCTTTATTTCAATTAGTGAATCCTTCATTTCTGACTGGATCTTTTTTATATGCTGTTGAGGTCCTTACTAAGTTCCTCGAGCATTCTGATAACCACTGTTTTGAACCCTTCAACTGATTGATTATTTATCTCCCTTTTGTTCAGTTTTTTTTTCTAGAGTTTTCATCTGTTCTTTCATTCGGGCCATGTTTCTTTGTCTCCTCATTTTGGCTACCTCTCTGTGTTTGTTACTATGTATTAAGTAGAGCTGCTATGTCTCCTTGTCTTTATAGCATGGTCTAATGTAGTAGGTGTCCGTTAGGGTCCTGTAGGATCCAGTGGCACAGCCCTTTGTGTGGGCTGAGTTCATCCTCCCTTATAGTTGAGCCTTGAATGCTGTTGGCAGGTCAATGGGAGGGATTTACCCAGGCCAGTCAGCTGCAAACACTGGCTGTGACCACTGACCACCAACCTCCACTTTCTGTGGAGGCTCAGCTGTGCAGGGGCAGGGTGGTGGTGCTCCAACAAGGTCTCTAGCTGTCCACGGAGTGCAAAGGCTTTGGGGTTTCCTGAGTGGTGCAGGCCAAGGCCAGCTCCCACCTGTGTTTTGCCCAGGACCACCCTGCCTGGGCTATAAAGCAATCTGAGATGTTGCTACTTGTGCTGGACTTGGAGATTCCCAGGTAAAGCCAAGCTTCGAATCTAGGCTGACTGCTGCTAGAGCTGGGCCTGGGGCCACTTAGTAAGAGGAATGAGGGCTGGGGACTCACTGAGCAGCATATAGTTTCTCTGGGCACAGATGAAGCTTACGTGTAAATTCCAGGTCACCAAGGGCATCCCTACAAAGCACTGAAAGCTCCTCTGAAACACCCGCAGAGCCCAGTTTCAGAGGTGCAGGGAGCAGGTGGGACACCAGCTTTCTCTCGAGGAGAGCCAGCACCAGCGCCAGCACTATGAGAACCACCCCCCACCAGCTGCCCTCTCCTCCAGGGAGCTGAGGTTCAGAATTGCCTGGCATGTTACACCTGTCATTAGGAAGACCCCTTAAAACATGTCACACAAGGTTTTGTATCTAGCATCTGCTGGTTTCAATGGCCTCAAAACCAATGGGAACGTTTTGTTTCTTTTAAGTCTGTGTCCCTCCTTCACTAAGGCTGGGATTCCAACCTCCGTGGCCACTTGCCACCAATGCTCTGAATCACCACACATCAATTTGGTTCTGAAGTCTAGAGAAAAAGCTTTCTATTTTTGATTACTCTAACAGGGACCAGGCAACATAGTGCCCAACCCACCAATGCAAAGCTCCAATGTGACTGACATCAGAGCAAAATCTGTTAACTGGTTTCTTACATAAAGACTTGTTGTCTTTAGTCCTAACAAGAAAAATTACATTCCAGAAAAGGGTATGGGTCCTCATTTCCAAAAACTTACTTGGTGGATGGGAAGATGACCTAAAAACACCCTGCACCCCAAGGGAGGGGAGGTCCTGAGACTACTCTCAGCAGCAGCGACTGCCCACCTCAGCCTTCGGACCCGCCCTCAAGCCCCTGACCTCACCCCTACTGCTCCACTTTCTCTTGCTGTCAATATGGGGACAGTACCACCCACTCATGCTTATTTAGTTATTTTGTATATGTGAGCTGACCCATGCATACACACCCACACACCCCACAAAAAACCAGAAACTTAAAATATCCTATGCTGCCCTAGCTTGCTCTGAAGGTCTCTCCCTCTAACTCAGCAGACGACAGATCCCTGTCCTGCTTTGCCCCTGCCCACCTTTTGGGAAGGACAGGGAGCACTGGAGGGCTGTACACAGAGAATCAGAAACCAGAGTTCCACAACCCAGACAACTCATTATCAGGTAATATGTACAATGTCCCGAGATGGCTGGTCACTGCTGGATGAGGAGCACCTGGGTCCGAGGAGGGCAGACGCGCTAGCAAACCCAGGCATCGGGTCCTCACTGGCATTTCCATTGTCCAGGATACCCAGTCGTTGTGGATGGAATGGTCTGTCTTCACTGATACTGTTAGTGAAGGAGGTAATTACTCCTATTTACAATTCCCATCCTACATTCCGTGGAAGAAACCAAGCCCAGTGAACATCTTGGTTTGCTTTAGTTATAATCACATTATACGATTACACCATATGGTTCCAAAAAAATGTTTCTAAGTAATGAAGTTTATATAGGGTCACCCAATTTAGCAAATATTGCAAAAATACAGAATGCCCAATTAAACCTGAATATTACATGGGATATATGCATATTTATATTAAAAAGTTATTTGTTGTTTATCTATTATAAAATACAAACTTAACAACATATGTATATATGGGACAAATTTAGGATAAAACTTAGTTGATGTTTATCTGAAGTTTAAATTTAACTGAGCGCCGTATATTTTTCCTTGCAACCCTACCACTGAGTAGAACCTGGGAGAACAAAATGAGTAAGACGCAGCCTCTGACTCCTCTGTCTGGTGGGAACCAGACCTGAACAAGAACAGCACAGGTTCCAACGGAGGATTAGAGGTGCTTACCAAGTGCTTTCGGGTACACAGACAAGGGAGCCATCAAATCCAAATTCAGCACCTAAGTCCCTATTCTTAGAAAATGAACGTCATGGAATTTCTTATTCAAGAACTCTCTATATCCTACAGATTCTGTAATCCCAATTCGTGCACATACGAAGTGTTCTACATGCTCTTCCCTGGCAGGACGTCACCCCCTTTGGGAGTAATACCCACTGCAAAAGCATTTTCTGAAACTTGGGGAGCTCTCTCCTTACCCCACAGCTGTGTTGGTGACCCCACATGAGAGCACAGGGCCATGTGGTTTGCATGCAATGGGTAAGGGTCATCTAGGAAGGGTCACCTGGGTAAGAAAACCGAACTGTACTAACGCCATGCATCCTCACATGTGACTGGGACAACTGTGAAGAGCATTCATTATGCTTTCTGACATTATGTCCATCTCAATCAACTGACTGCACGGTCATCTGAAAGGAGGCAGAGAATACCAGCCACAGAGCAGATCTGCAAAGACAGGTCAGAAAATACACGGAGTTGTGTGCACTGCCACGTGGTCCTCCACACTGATGCGCGCTGAGAGCCAGCGTGGTTGGAGCGCTGGTCTGTTCAGGCTCCAATGTAGAGGAAGTCCTCACCATTTCTGCTGAGATGAGGGATTCCCCATATACTACTCATGTGCACAGTTCTGAAAGTAAGATATTTGGGCCCATATTTGGAAAACTAACTTTACTTTTATATTTGGAGCTCTTTTTTGAGCCAGCAGCTAATGGAGAGCCGGGCCAGGCACAGAGTTGACTGGTCAGGTGAGGTCAAGCAAGGACAGTGCCTGAGCGACCTGTCCCAGGCTCACACCATTCTCCCTTCATGGCGCTCGGCCAGGCGTGACATGCAGAGCTGGCACAGAAACAGCTGTTGCCTGAAAATCACCTGAACCATCTCGTGAAGAGCTACCTCATTTTCCATGATTTCAAGATCATGGGAGAGAGAGCAAAAGGGAGGCAGTGAAAAAAGGAGGCAAGGAAGCTAAGGAATAGGTGGGATGGACCCATTCTCTGCTAGGATTGCCAGAGACCACAGAAAAGAGAGCATGACCACTGCCAAATGCACTCGGTAAGGTTTGGGGACCCATGGTGAGAAACCTAGGACGTATTTCATATCAAAGACAATAATTCAAAAACTTAAAATTGGATAAATAACTGAATATTACTTTAATTCCAAGGTCTCAATGTGCCAGTATTAAAAATACTAACACTTTCAGGGTCTGGCTGGTGTGGCTCACTGGTTTGAGCACTGGCCTGAGAACCAAACGGTCACTGGTTTGATTCCCAGTCAGGGCACATGCAGGCCAGGTCCCCAACTGGGAGCCTGTGAGAGGCAACCACACACTGATGTTTCTCTCCCTCCCTTCCCCTCTCTCTAAAAACAAATAAAATCTTTAAAAAGGAAATACTAACACTTTCAAAATAAAATTGGCTTTCCATTCCTCTCCTACTTAAGTTTCACCCCCAGCACTGAGCACCATCAGGGCACTTAAGCAGACACCCCTGTGATGTCTGGCCAACTGACAAGTTAGTGGATGGTGTCTGCGAACTTTCAATCCTATGAGCCTCCTTCCCTGCCACGGGCACTCATTGGTTCACTACTGCACACGGGAAAGTTTGCAGCCACATGGTTCTGTTTACACATTTTCCTACAGCCAAGGTGATTGTCCAGGGGATACAAAGAAATAAGTATACTCAAATTCTCATCTTTCATGGCCCAACATTAAAACTTACTCAAAATAAGACACTTTTACAAGTCAGAAGAGTAAAAACACTTCCGCAATATATCAACAACAACAACAAAAAGGTTAACCTGGTTATAATTTTGTTTTGAGGGCAGTGCAGAAGAAAATATTTTGAAAGCACTGCCAAACTCTTTTAAAAAAAAATTGTAAAAGGCCCAAAGCTAAAAATTTACTCCATTAAACAAAGCATTAGCAAACACACTTACAAAACACCCTGTTTCAATTCAAGGCAATAAAGGTTTAGATAGAAAGTTCATAAAAGATTAACAAGTAAATTCCAGATACGGCCCCACTGTTTAACTATTAAACAGTCAATCCAATACAGGACAGGTTTGCTTCTAATTCAACATCCCTATCACATCTCTGACTTACAGTGAGATCTTCCAAGCCAAAATATGCCAACGATTTCTGCCTTGAAAGAAGTAGGTGAACTTTCTGGATGTAATTTGTGTTGGGCCTCGTTCATAGCCATCCAGGGCCACATGCAGCCCAGGGACCGGGGCTGGACACCCCTGCTTAAGTGAAAGAGTGAGTATAGTATGTAAAATAAGATATTTTAAGAGACAGAGGGAAATTACATTCACATAACTTTTATTCCAGTATATGTTGTAATTCTTCCATTTTATTATTATTGTTGTTAATCTCTTACTGTGCCTAATAGGCTAATGGTAATTAAAAAATTACCAATTACTATACTTTTTTAGCTAACAGGTTAAAAGCCCAGGGAGGTGATATCAGCCCTAGAAGGAAAAAGACCGTCTGTAACTTCCTGCACTCATGGCAGGCCTTTCTCGCGACTAATAAATGGAACTCTACTTTCTCCGAGACCCAATCAGGGTCGGAAGGGGTCTCTCTCTCTCCTGAACGCGTGTGGGCCCCATGTCTAGATTCACTGACAAGGCATTGCATCTGTGCACGAGCCCCATCTCGCTTTCTGGACCAGGACCTTGAGGACAGGCTCTGAGGGAGATTCCTGCTAAACCTCCCTTGGTGGCCACATCTGGCTGGAAGATGCCAGTAAATTCCTGCCAAACGAAGACAGGACTCAGCAAGGAAACACCCTCATGCCTTCCTGTGCATGGACCCTAAATGTGATCCCCTCTCTCTATGTTGCTTGAGCACCGTGTGGCGTCTCTTAGTCAATAATATCGACAAATTAAGTTAAACAACTTTTCTGGCAACGATTCTTTCTGTCCAGCTAGTATGAGCTAAACCCCTATGAACCCCTGAGAAAGAGCACCCCAACATTTTTCGGCTGACTGTAAATGGGAACTGTGATGTGTGATGTGAGAAGTTCTCGGCAGGCTTGGAGTTCCAAGCAGAGGTAGCCTAGGCCTTGGATTCCCCTCAGTCCCAACTGCTGGGACCCCGACCTCTGATCATCTCACAAATGATCCTCTTAGGGAAGATGAAACAGCTCGCCAGCCCACAGTGCAATCCATGGGAAGCCCTTCCTAATTAATCCAGATGGGCCAGGCGTGACATCTGTCTGGGAGGCTCTTCCCTCATAAAGTAGGTAGTCGCGGTCACTATAGAAATAAGCAATATTATACATGACTTAAATAAGCAATGTTACAAGTGGCTTCCGCAGAGAGTCATCATTACTTCAAGTATGAAATTTAAACAGTACCTTTGATCTCATACTCAGACCCTACAGGACTCATCAGGGGAGGGGGAAGGGGGACAAAAAGGACACACTAATTCTCTGCTGCATCCCATGTTTTTACATCTCTCTCTCTAATGGCAGCTGGAGTCCTGAGAAAATTAGTGGGACCAAACATCATAAGCCTGTTCTTAATCACTTATTCCAATCTATTTTGTTTTATCATGATTAGGTTAAAAAGTAGCTAAGGCTTAAACTGTTACTATACAGATGGCGTAAATATCTTCTTGGGTGCGGAGAGGAGGAGGAAGGAGGCAAGAACAGAGCTGCTTTAAGAGCTGCTGGGAGCCAGGAGGAGGTGTGCCCGCTTCATGCCAGGTCATTAGCCCAGCCCACAGCTGTTAACACCCCAGGGGCAGCCCCTCCCACCGCCCCCCAATCCTGCCCTGCAGCAGACCAATCTGATCATGAATGAACAAAGCGCAAACAAAAGCAACTAACAGAATAGGATGGCAAAGAAGGACCTTCCTTCACCAAACAGATTTCCTTAATGGATTTGCTTTGACCTCTGCTTTTACAAGCACCACCACTGAAAATAAGCTAGAACAAAAGAGGACTCACAAGCACAGCCATAAAGAACTCCAGGGCGCACCGGCATGCATAATTCAGGAGGCAAAGCAAGCCGCCATCAGCGTCACACACATCTCAATATTTTAAAGTGGTGAAAGGTTACCAGATATTTATAAAGTCTCTTATTTCTTCTACATGACCCTTCCAAATTTAAGAACAGGGGTCTTTATCATTCTGCAAATGACATTACTTACAAACAGGCGGCTATAAATCTGCTAGAATTCACTTGGAGTCCATTATAGGAGGGCGGCTAAGCAACCCTAACAAACCAATTAAGTCAGCAGGCAGTATAGGTCAGCCCTCTTGAAATGAATCTTATCAAATCACTTCTGCTTTCTGTTTTAAAAACAAAAGCCCCAGATTTCTTCCCACTGTGGTTAAAATTCATCCCACCCCATCCATGCATAGATAGGACTCTTAGGCCCCAGAGGTTCCTTGGCATTTCCAAGACCTCTCAGCCAGGCAGAGGCCAGGAGTGCTCCTCCTCAGCATCAGGCGGCGCTTCCTCCATCCCCAGGACCCACCCCTGGGCCTGGACCATGCACTGTGTGAATTATCTCAGAGGGGCCCCGACTACATTCACACTCCCCTGCAGCCCATCTTCCACACTGCCGCCCTCAGTGACCTTCCAGCATGGACATTGGACTTTTCCCCACTTAATCCTTCAATATTTCCTTCTCACCTGAGGAAAAGAAATCAAATGAAATAAAAATATTTTAGCTTTATATAGAGCTGCCAAAAATTCTGTTCTGGTGGGGAAAAAAAAGGTTAGCTGACAGGGTAGATAGGCTAAAAATATTTACATGGAATGTACACTTATGAGGAAAATTACTGATTCCCAGTAATTCGTCTGACCCTCTTCCCCCCACCCCTCCTCCATCGCAGTTCAGTGGCCCTGGTGGTTGGCAGAAAATCCGCTAGCATCCTCTCTGCTTTGCTGGAGGCCCGCTCCTATCTATCCAACCCCACCTACCTGCTCCAGAAGGCTCCTTCCTCAGGCCTCGCCAGGCCCCTTCTGAAGGTCTTTTTATCTCAGCCGTTTATCACCCGGCCCTGCAACAGCCAGCTGCTGCTTGCTCCCTGCCCTAGGCTGCAGCTTCCCAGGGCCGCGCTGGTTCACCCCTACTCTCCATGACTTGCTTTTTCTCTGGACCTGCTCCGTGCCTCCTCGTTGCAGATTTCCAGTTAATGTCTACCCAGAGTTAAACACATGCTTTTCACACACACTACCCTGCTTTTTATTCAACCGACCACTCAATTTTGACAGGTGGAATGCTATCGTTCTCCCGAGAGGCATTATATACAGGGTGGGGGCCGGGAGTGCAGGCTCTGGGGGAGCACAGCCCGGGCCCTGCCACGAACGGTGTGCCCCAGGTCGAGTCACTCAGCCCTGTGCCCCAGTGTTCCTCCCCGTGGACGGCATCATGGTGTTCAGAGATACCATTTATCAAGCATACGGCAAAAACAGCTCTGGACACGCAGCATCCGTTCACTCACTTAACCCTCTCAACATCAAAGGAGACTCTGACAGCAGAAGCAAGTGCTCAGGAACTGTCAGGACTCTTTCTCTTCGGTTTACAGATGAAGAAACTGAGACCCAGGCTTCTTTCTTCCCTATTCCACTGCATTTAAGAGATCAAAGATGTAAGGCCTCTTTCTCTGAGGCTCATTAAGCACCATGCAAGAAAGCAGCCTGGCAGCATTCATCTGTAGCTTTCTAGAGGACATCTGTCCTCCGTCCCCCTCCACAGAAAACTATGTACACTCCTTGGGGTACAGATCTGTCCCATCACAGAAATGAGCTGTGTTAGAGGAGGAGGAAGTGGGAAGCTATTCATATGTGAAGTAGTGCACACACCCAGATTCCAAGCATTAACTTATCTGCGTAATTCCTGTAATTTGTGCACTTGTGTCCTCAGAAGACCAGACTGTGTGTCTGTGCACGGCCCTGAACAAAGCCACCGACATGCCACCAGATTCTTCAAAGGCAAATACTACTAAAGTCTACAATTAAAGATACAGAATTCTTTCCTAACAAAGAACAACACATGCAATTTTCATTCCCGATTCTCCTCCCTGGTTTTACAGGGGGCTCCGACTTTAATGGAAATCCCCCCATGAGTTAGAGTTAGCATGCCTTGAGTCACAAACGGCACAATAAATCAGGAGATTTATGAACTGTAAAAAGGGACAGCGGGCGTATTCCTGCCTTCCTGGAAACACCTGGGGCCAGCTGCGCAGCCCTTGATCACTTCCTGGAAGCAGTACCTGTTTTTTTGGCTCAGCGACAGAATTTTAACAGCCCTGGTAAGCAACCAGCTGCAGTCATCCCTGCTACTCCGGTAAGCTTTTCCTGCGGCCCCCTGTCACACACAGATGGCTCGGAGAGAGGCAGAAACAATTCTCAAGAAGTGGCCAAGCGGTTCACATAGCCCTAAGGAGCTCTGGCTGGCTGCAATGAAGCCTGGCCCAAGAGCCTCAAACGCAAATTCCTGAAATGACCACACAGAAACAAGTGAATGCCCTTCTGCCTGCACCGAGAAAAGAAGATGGAAACACCGCAGCAACCAGAAAGGACGCACATTGCATCGGAGTGACCAGAAGGCGTGCAGGTGTGTTTTTCTTGGGGCAAGGGAAAGGCAAACAGTCATAGAAGCTTAATACAAGAGAAAATTCAAAAGAAAACACCTGCCCCAACTTAGAGGGCCCACCACCTCGGGGTGAGCGGTGTCAGCAAGGGGACAGATGCCTCCTGCAGGAGCTTCGCATCCCAGGTTTTGTTACTGTACTTTGGGCACAGAACAGCCCCACTCTCAGCAGACCACTGCGCTATTTCGGGCATCACAGTGTTCTGGAAAGCTCGCATTTCCCATTCGTTCTTTCCCATGCAATTCATGAGCAACAAGCCCCTGAATCAAAGGCATCGCAGCTTTGCCATGCAGAAGTGTGGCCAAGGTGAATCAAGAGAAGCCCAGCAAATATGTATTTTTAATAACATGTTTGGAAGTGTGGCTTGCTCTTTCCTCCTTACCACCAGCCTTGATTTGGACATGTAGTATGAGACGGAAGTTTCTGAAGGCAAACACTTCCACGAGCCCTGGGAAACATTTCTCCAAGAACCTCTTGGGTGAAATTAACTTTAAACAACATAGACAATTAAGTATCTTTTAAACACAAAAACCACTCTAACAGGAGTTAATTGTTTACTTTTTAACAGGCCAAATACATTTTTGCATGCTGGGTTAGACTCATTCTTTACTCATTACACTCACAGAAGAACAAACGGTGCAGATAAAATCTTAAATTTTGAGCCCCTACTAGTACCAAGATGCATCCAAGGCACATTTCCTGAGCCCAGCTCACCAAGCTGCAGTGTGGGGCTCTGAAGGCTGGGTGTAGAGCAGAAATAGAAACCGCCCCACTGGCCCAGGCGGATTTTCCTTTACCAGCCAGTTGGGGTAGAACCGCAGAGGCAAGGTTTTGAGTCAGTGAAACACAGCTCATTACCGATTGTTTTTCCTTAATTTCTCACATCGACACAGCATTATTCTATGCTACTGTCTTATTTTAACCAGTGGTGTATTTATGGGTACACATGTAAGATTTGTAATTATCGCTATGTCTAAACATTACATCACATTATAATGGATGAATTAAGCTGTGAAATGCATAATTATGCTGAAAAGGATGGTATTCAATATGCATCACAAAAGCCAATTACAAACGATTACTCTTATTTTAAATCACAAAGTTAAGCCTTTATAATTCCCAAGCCCCTGTTTAAGCCCCACCATTCTGACTCAGACATTTGTCTTTTTTCTAATTGCATCTCATCAGTGTTCTGAGCACAGAGAGGGATTACCAATCCTGAAGAAGACTGAGCATTTCTCCAAATTCTACGAGGTGGAGAATTTAGCTTAATGTCTGTAAAAGAATCTAGAAAAAAATCAAAAGCCTGTTAATACAGAGCTAACTGAGCAGTACATCCATTGGTAAAATATTATGATATGTGTGTGTGTGTGTGTGCGCGTAGATGTATAATTTTAGGCAGGTTTGTAATTGCTCGCATGGAAGCATCTTCAAAATGTATCTTAAGTGACCAACAGCAAGACAGAACAATGACTACACATGATCTCTTCCTGGATGAAATATATGCAAATATGTTTTTTTCTTAAAAGAAATTCACAAGAAATACTTTGCAGAGGGGAAGACAAACAGGGAGGGGACTATGAAAGATGGGCTTTGCTTCTAAACAGATAGTATTGCTTTTATTGCCAGTCAAGTTTACATGGGTAGAGAGATTATGGTACACTGTGTGATTCCTTCTGCTACATCTTTGGATTTGGAAAGATAATAATGATATTTTATTTAATCATAAGGGAAGCTATCAATAAATTGTACTGATGAAATCTAAAACATGTTTTTAAACATCAAAAAGGCAAATAAGCTAGAAAATACCTTAAATATGATAGACAAAAGGTTATCATCTTTAATGTATAAAATGTTAATATAAGCTGAACTCTAATTATAGGAAATCACTGTGATTTTAAAAAGTGCCACTAAGATGATCCCATCAAAAGACGTGATCACACAGCTCACAAAAGAAGCAACAACACAATGAGGCAACATTTACAGAAGAAAACATTCACATTCACTAATTAAAATCTGAGCCATCTGTGAGATACTGTTTTCCATTCATTATTAGTGCATTTTTTAAAGATTTTATTTATTTATTTTTAGAGCAGGGAAAGGAGGGAGAAAGAGAGGAAGAGAAACATCAGTATGTGATTGCCTCTCATTAGACCCCCAGTGGGGATCTCACCCACAACCCAGGCATGTGCCCTCACTGAGAATCAAACTGGTGACCCTTTGGTTCATAGGCCTGTGCTCAATGCACTGAGCCACATCAGCCAGGGCTGTGTTAGTGCATTTTTTAAGCTGGTACCCAGTGCTGAGGAATGCAGTGAAATCAATCCTGCATGCTCCGCAGGTGGGCTTCTCATGAAAGGCAACATCACCATGGACTGGACCTTACACATGCTTTGCCTTTGACTCAATGGCTCTGCTCTGGGGATTACTGCCCAAATAGGAAAGAGTTTTTATGGGGAAATACAATCATCACAGAATCACTCATACCAACAAAAACTTGCAACAACCTAAGGGTCCAATGGTTGGATAAACAAAGGTAAAAATCCTTTGATGTACTAATTTTTAAGCATGTATAATTACTGTGTAGTTACTAATAACATGAAACCATATTCATGAAGCTTAGGTTTAAAAAACAATATTTAAATTATTTAAATCATATTATTATAATTATATATTTTACTAAACCTAATCTTAAGGGTAAAAAATTGAAAAGAAATAAAGCTATACGTATAATTATCTTAGATACCAGGTACAAGTGTTTTTTTCCTTCTTCTTTTTCCTTTACCCTCCAAATTCGTATTTGTTTTAATGGTCAAGGAAAAAAACATTTTAATGATATTTATAAATTGGAATCACACTGTACTATTCTGCTATGGAAAAACAAGATTTTTATCCATAAGTTTATCAGATTTCCAAATACAAAGAGGGACAAAAGTAGGTTTATGGTTGTTTGGAAAATAATACAATAATAAATAAATAATGAGAATCAACCCTGTGTCTCACATACTCACAACTGTAAACCTACTCATGCCCCACCTTATATATGTTTAAAGCTGAGCTTTCTGGAATAATTGTAGGAACAGCAGCAGCTAACGTCTCTTGGGCGCCTGCCACATGTCAAACATTGTTCTAAGCCATTTGCATGTATTAACGCAATCTTCATGAGCTCCACATGAACTAGAAACTCTTAGGACGCCCAAAGTCATGCAGCTAACACGTAGTGGGACATGGATTTGAACCCAGAGGTCTCCCTCAAGAGCTTTTGCAACTAACCACTGTATGATAAGGTTTCCATTTCGAAATGCAACACAAAATTCCAAAAGTTCCAAGTCAACATATAAAGTAAATATAAACAAAATATAAAGTAAAAAATGTAAAGTATCTTACACTTCCTAGAATTTCAATTACAGTGTAAACTAAGTACATTTTGATAAACTTGAGGCAAGGGATACAAGAAAACACTCTCAAACTGTGGTAAGTAGGGTCCACACTAATGAAATACATAAAAGATGGTGTTTCACTAGTGCAAAATTAATTTTAAAAAAACACACAGTAATTTTAGTCAGTCTGTGGTATCACACACACAAAAAAAGCACAGGGTAAAGACAGTGAAACTCAGTCTACAATTAGATGCTAATTGTCTTGTAGCCAAATTCGCCTTAATCGCAGGATCAGTTATGGTTAAAGTGTAAAGGAAGGAAAATCGAGGTTCTTGGATACATTCCCAGGGATTACAGAGGCATGGGGCCACCTGGCTGTTAGAATAACCGACACTCCTCTTCTCCCCGGGCTCGGGCATGGAGGAAGTTTCCAGCGGCACACTTAGACTTGGAGCTCCAGGACAGGTGCACCGTCAGCCCGCCAATAACTTGAATGGGAGTCTGAGCAAATCACTTGACACTACCCTTATGTTCTTCCAACGTAATTCTCTTCCATGGCCTCAACAGAGCCCTGCCTGATGGGAAAGGACCAGGCTAGGACACTGCTTCCAAAATCCTGGTGTAGGAGCCGGCAGTGGTCACTGGCAAACTTTTACAGTCCATACATGTAACTTAAAGAAAGAGGCCTCTTCCTTATTACAATTGCTAATTGCTAAAATGCTTTTATGCACACGTGCCCACCCCCAGATAGAGCATGCTGAACTACCTGTAACCCTGCTCCCCCCACTATTTAAGATGCCATTCTAATTTGAAATGCCTTTCCCCTCTTCTCCATGCAGTTAACTAGAGATCACCCTTTGACACTCATCTGCTGGGTGGCCCTTTCAGAAACCCCTCTGAGAACCCACTCTCCCCTGCACCTGACCGTGACCTTCACTGACCTCCACATGGGCAGTTCCCATGCATTACCAGACCCAACGTGCCCAGCAGGGACCACAATGCTCAGCACTTAGTGATATGGAACAGGTACATCTAGGAAAATGGAGGGGGGGGGGGTCATGTACATTGGAAAAAAGCAAGCAGGGCAGCACAGTCAGTAGGAGCAGAGGGTCTGGGCTCTAGTCCCAAGATGTCAAGATGCTCTAATTCTGGGGAATTAACTTTCTAAACCTCAACTTCTCCACCCGAAAATGAGGACAATGCTAATCCCTAGCGCCTAGGTTTCCTGGGAGGATTAAGTGAGATCGCCCATAAGAAGCGCTTAGCATTGTCTCTAGAACATGATAAGAACTCGACAGTTACCGACGCTCACACCGACGCTCATATTTTTCCCCAACCCTCGACTCTCAGCAAGACTGGCATGATGATTAATGCACTAATAACCCTTATGGCATGGAAAATGAGAATCTTACTCAAACAATAATAAAGATGGTAAGTCAAACAACAGTACCTAGGAGAAATGACCTTTTTCTGATTTTATGTCTTCCTCCTCCATTCCTTTCCTTTTTAACACCCTCTTTTCAATAAAAGAAAGGAAGGGAGGGAGGGAGGTTTGTTCTTCTACCCTAAAATTCACTACCACAGTAACAATGTACTAATTCGATGTTAATTTATGTGCTTCATTTTAGCAGTGGGGAGGATCTAAGAAAATTAACCCTTTGATTCCCTCAACATTTAATATGCTAAGAAGGGAAAACCACCTCAACAACGCATCCTTCATCAAAGAAGTCTCTAAGTGGCAGTCATACAGTTTCATGATGACAGTGTCCAATTTAATTTATATGGCCTTCAGAGTCAGCGTTCGCTCAGTCCTGGGGTTCGGGAATCACCGACGACCTCAATCCCTCTCCAAACAAAGGCAAATCTATAAACAACCCTGAGAAATGTAAAGCCTCCTGAGAAAGAGGAGACATTTTTTCCATCAAAATGCTGATTAGTTTTGAAAGTTTATAGAAATCCTGAGAGGCAATGCATTTTCCCTTTTCAGAATCCTGCCTTTTAAACGTCTGCCTGAGATTTCTTGCAAACAAATGATCCAAACTGCAAATCGATTGAGAAGCATGGCCAGGGCATGACTTTCCTCCTAACTCACCTATGCCAAGCAAATTCAAAGCTGTGGCCAGTTTTTCTCAGTGTGATCATGGTCCCCCCCCCCCCCGCCAGAGATTCAAAGCTTTTTTTTTCCTCAGAAATTACTCTAACATGCAAATGAATTTCTCTGTATATGGTCAGATTTCATATACACAAGAATCAGCCATTACATCAACCAAAGTCCCTACTCAGTTCCCTGTGGCCAAGGCTGTGTGTTTTGTTTCATTCTTCTAAAACCCCAGTTCAGAACAGACCTCTGTACACAGCAGGTGTTCAGCAGGGAGTGATGACAGAATCTAGCTAACAAATGTATGGTGCACTGTGGTCTAATTTGGTACTGACCTCATTTTGAATCAGTGCAACCTCCAACCCCCTCTTCTCTCAGGTCTGCCTGTGGCTTCACCAATCACTCGACAGCTGCACTCAACATTCAGGTGCAGAAAAGCACCCTGCAGGTGACAGCGAATGCACAGTCCTCATGGGTGCTTCTCTCCTGTGCACTCTGTAGGTGTCAGATCCCCATTAAACCACACAGGCCAAAGAACAGACCAGAGGCCCCATGTCCTACCTTCTGCCCTCTCACCAACACTAAGGAAGAGGACTTCCCTTACAGCCAGGTAAAAAGATGGTCAATGATGTGGCATCGCAAGGCCTAGTCTAAAAAGCCCTTCTCTCCTTAAGCCTTGCCCAACAGAGCTGTCCAACCTGCAGCCCATGGGGCCGCATGAGGCCCAGGATGGCCATGCATGTGGACCATGTGCCCAACACAAAATTGTCAATTTACTTAAAACCTTCTTTTTTGTTAGTGTTAGTGTATTTAATGTGTGGCCCAAGGCAACCCTTCTTCCACTGTGGCCCAGAGACACCAATAGTTTGGAAACCCCTGATTAGAAAATTGTCCCAAAAACTTTGCAAAAGAATTCCCAGTCAATTTGCCCCAGGCAGGAAGCCACCCACCTCATAGGTTCCTAGCCACACAGGAGCTTGACTTAAAGGTGTGGTTGTACAGCACCGTGAATGCACTAAAAGCCATGGAACTGTTTCCTTTCAAAAAGGTTGAGCTGACGATATGCGAATTCCTATAAAAGGAGGAAGAAGCGGAAGAAGCAGCAGGAGCAGCCCTTACTCAGTAAGCCACCCCAGCCGGAAG
Organism: Anoura caudifer; assembly: GCA_004027475.1. Lineage (NCBI taxonomy): Eukaryota > Metazoa > Chordata > Mammalia > Chiroptera > Phyllostomidae > Anoura > Anoura caudifer. The sequence continues at coordinate 36,620 of PVKU01005895.1, read as the reverse complement.
CAGAAAGGCACACACAGACCAAAGAGCAGTCCTGACCCACTCCCAGCTTTCCCTTCCTTCTGGGCCTCTCTCAAGTGCTCTCAGGCACCGATTTGCAAAAGCAAAGGAAGCAGCTGGAACAGCCTGGGTGCCTGGGGCCGACTGTTCCTTCCTGAGACAGAGAGCCTCCAGGCTCCCAGTGCCCTGGGAGCCCACCCCCAGCTCCCACCACACCCCAGGCCTCTGACCTACTCCAATTCCTCACTCCAACTTCCTTTCTGCTTTTGTAGTCTTTGCCTTCTGTAAATCTATAGCTAAAGAAAAAAAAATTGGTGATGGCATTTTTGCGTGGCAGGTTGCGGGGTTGTTTTTATTTTCACTAATTTACTCTTTAAGAAACAAAGCTAAGAGATTATGTTGAGGGAGGGAAATGAGGAAATGTTTTCAAGCATTCAGTGCCAAAAATAAAAAGTAACGAAAAATTTTCCCCTCGCCCTCTCCACAAATGAGTCGGCCCTGCTTGGCCACAGTGTCTGAGAGTTGTCCTCCACAGAGCACAGCCCACGTGGAACCACCTCCGGTTCAGTCCAGGCAGCAACTCTTCCGGGGTCTTCCACGAGGGCAACCCAGCAACCTTCACTCGGTACAGAGTGTCTAGAAAGCAGTGGTACGTGGAAGAAGGGAAAACAGCCGGCACAAACCACGGAAAACATCTTCCCTGCACCATCGCCATCGTACCTTCATCCTCTTCACCATCTACAGTTTCCTTCTCTCAGAGGCCGGTGTCAAGGACGGAGTGGGGTCAGGAAGAATAAGCTACGGAACAGCAGGCTTTGCGGAAGGGAGTGTGAAGGCTCTCTGTATTGGGGGCACTGAAGGCTTGAGAACATTTCCTCGTTCCCTTTCATTCCCCTTGAGAGCTGCCCCTGCTCACTCATGCACCCACCGCCCAATTTCTGGAAGGGTTAGAGTTGGATACAGAGGACAGGAATATATGTACCAGAAAAATCACGTGGGAAAATTATATATGCTTACCTTAAAGTACACACTTTAAGACAAAGATCATAAACAATGCAAAAGGCACTTTGCCAAGGAATCAAATAAGACACACCAGAATGTCTTGAGTTCTTTAAAAAAAAATAACCACTCCACTTTGAGCTCCTTCCTACCCGTTCTGCCCTGCACCAGACCCTGTCCTGGGGCTGTGAGTCCTGCCATCTTATCCAACACAGATCTCAGACAAGACAGCATGCACCTGCAGAGTGGCAGTGCCACACCTGACACGGGAGGGGGGCTTCTTCGTTCAACAAAGTCGTGCATGTCATCATGCCTGCTCTGTGGCTGCCTGGGATGCCTGTCGACCACTCCAGGGTCTACTGGCTGTGCAGACCAGAGGAGACAGGTGGGGATCAGCGTCATTAACGGGAAAGCTGGACTGGCGAATGCAGACAGAAATGGGGCCTCCTTGTCCCTCCCTCCTGGATGAAGTGGAGGAAGGCGGCCCCCAAAGGAAAGCAATCCTGACCACCACCTGGCAGCTGAATCAGGGAGAATGGAGCCCTGGCTGGGCCTGCCCCAAGCAGACCCCACCTGGTGTGCTTTCCACAGAGCCTAGGAACACAGAGCAACTCTCCTCTCCACCACAGGCACAGGCACAGGAGGGCCAAGGATGCAAGAGACAAGAGAGGGCAAGAGATGAGGATGGCACCTGCCTCTTGGTATTAAAATAAATAATAAAGCACACAAATGGAGAAATGCTTAAGTCCTTAATCCTAACAGGTCCCCACAGGGAGAAGGAAGTTAATGGGTGGATGGAGACAGCTATCAGAAATGGTCGCTCCAGTACCAGCCTCCACTCCCCGCCTCCCCGCCTCCCCACCTCCCCACCCCCTATATGATGGAGCAGAAGGCCCTCACTTCCTTACAAACCCACAGCGGGTAACCATTTTCCTCAACACATTCTCTCACCTAATCCCTGAAACAACCCTGTGAAGTACACACTGTAAGTGTTTGAGGTGTTAAAATGAAGTCAATCAGTAAGCACTAAAAGAGTGAGGTGAGGTTTACTGGGGAGTAAGATGAGCAGGAGGCAAAGTATGATATAAAACCTCTGTTACCAAAAACTGCCTCCTCTAGGCAACCCCAGCTACCTGTCCAGGGATGGACCTGCAATTCTACTCTGCAGTTTAAAGAAGAGGCGCCTACTACTTAACATAATTTATTCTCTGAAGGCCTTTCTCAGCCTTGAATTCTATCATGCACAGTACTTCTTTCCCCCAACACCGTGACTAAGGTTTTGATTTTTATAGGAAACAAAGCCCAGGAGAGTTCAAGGAGGATTATTCACAAAACTAAAAGCCAAGAGGCATCAATACTAATAAAACTAAACCAAAAAGATATTTAATAACTTCTGTGAAATTAAAAACAGTGACTAATTCCACCCAAACACCTAGACCATGCTCAGCAACTGTAAAACTGAGCTACGATAAGGCAGGAACTTTGCTTTGCTTCTGTAGTCAAAATGAAGGGCCTATTCCAGGGAAAGAGCAGTAATGCAGTGACAATGGGAACTCTTGGGCATTTGGGGCAAGGGGAGAAGGAAGCTGGGACACAGGACAAAGCAAGGCCATCACTACAGCAGCACCTGAGAATTTGACAGAGCATGTGAATAACAAAGAAGAAAGACATTTCTCACAGAAGCCCAGTCCTTCAGCCAACATCTGAGACCCTTGGAGAAGCCACCAGGCCTCAGGTGTGTCTCTCGCTCAGAGGAAGCAAGTGATCAACCTAATCAAAGACAGACCATGCCATACACTGACACCAGCAGAACAGGGCAAAATGCGCCCAGTGCCTCAGAGCGGAACACGGTGTGCAAGACCCTGACCTTGGGCAAAAGATGTCGAGTTAGTTAGCGAATGGAAGAAACTGTCTACAGGCCACATACCAATTGTGTCTAATGCTTTGGGTTGCTTCCCAATTATTTTTGAAAAGAATCGTTAATAGCCCTGGCTGGATGGCTCAGTTGGTTGGAGCATCATCCCGTACACCAAAAGGTTGATTCCCGGTCAGGATACACACTTAGGTTGTGTTGCAGGTTTGATCCCAAGTCAAAGCATGTGGGAGAGGCAACCAATCAATGTTTCTTTCTCACGTCGATGTTTCCTGTCTCTCCCTCAACCTTCCTCTCTCTCTCAAAAAAATCAATAAAAACAACAACAAATAGCATTTAGTAATTTGGAGGATAATCACTGGAAAAAATACACAGAACCCAAGTTCAGCTCACTAAGACACACTCTCCCAATTTAAAAGCACACAGCATTCATTCAAATGCTTCAGTGGGTGAGCAAAATACTAAAAATTCGCTGCAGGCCTCTGGCCTATCCTCCACAGCTTACTCAATAACCCACATATCCAACCTCAGGACTATTCAGCTTTTCTGGTTCAGATGCTAAACTGGTGGAAACGAACAGCCTAAATAAATACCACACAAGAAGAAACTTAGTCCAGAACATCCAAACAAGGAAGGCGGAGGGCAGCCTGGCTGTGGGGTGCTGGCGTATGGTCAGCTCGGGCAGAAAGCAGGGCAGACTCTCACGCTTGACCTTTAGTCTCGTTACAGGCCTTGTTCGAATTTCCAAACACATCTCCCGTCGCTCAACCCACTTGTCTTAGATGAAGCAAATCGATAATCTCTCTGACAACATAATCAGATCTTGTTTTTTTTACAAGAACTTTTAAAACCAAGTGGTCATCAGCTGAGGATTTTCCAAAACATGGCATTTCTGTCTTTAATCAAAATCCAAAAGAAACATTCTAGCACCATACTTCCCTCGGCCACCCACAGTAGTGCGGCCCAGGCCAGGCTAGACGGATGTCCTGTTGGCAGCGACAGGGCCACCACGGACTTCCCACCAAATAGGGTTTAAAAATACGAGTTCAACTTTGCGTTTCTTCTGCACAAAATCAAGGGAGGCAGTAATTTGCTTTTTACTCTCCATGTACCAAAAGTGAAAAAGAATTTAAATTCCAGTTTTTCACATTGTATCAAAATTGCTAGTTAACGGGGGAACTTGACACTTTAATAAAACATAAAACGAAGTATCTACTTTTTCAATGTTTCTAAAAAGTAACTTGTCTTTGTAACTTCTTAAAAAGTTACCAATAGATCAAAGGTTTCTGCCAACTTAAAATATCCAGGGTCCGGCAGAAGTAACGCCTGCTTGAGTGTGGTTGGTAGGGTAATAATATGGGTGTAATAATTTACAGTTTCAATTTGAACATTTCACTTAAAATGTCATATGGTGTGTTTGAGTGTGATATTGTTACGTTACAGAATTACATGCTTATGATTTTGTAATAAAAGAGTTTGTAATGAAAAGGGGGCATTATTTGTGCCGGACTCTGTATTTTAATAATGTGGGGACAAGATGAACATATTTAAAATGTATGCCCTAACTAACTGGACACCCAACATTATAATTCCATTCCTACATCACTTTCTAATTTTTAAATTATTTTAGCTGTTCCCAAGTCTTTAAGAAATGTGCAAATACTAGCAAATGATGGTTATCACTGAAAAATATGAACAAGGAAAATGCAGGTCTTTTCCCTTGTATCGATGTGATGAATGTACTATTCACATATCTTTTCCTACAGTTTTTGTGTTCTCTGCTACTTTTAGAGGAAATAAAATCCGAAACAAAGCAAAAAGATAACTTCTTTCTCTGACCACAAATAAAACAGAACTGTACAGTGTCTATGTTATCAAAACACCTGATGCTTTATTCCTATTCAATATATAACATAATTTTACCATTGCCAACCATGTATGCGTTTGTTATGTTGAAAATAAATCATCTCTTCCTTAGATGGCGCCTGGACTGCAAACCAGGTGCGCCTCCTTTGACAGGCAAATAGGCCCAACAAGAACAAGAGAATGGACTTGTTTGTGGAATGTATGACTATTAAAAAAAATAAACAGCTGAGGTTAGGGAAAAATAATTCCGGTCTCATTATTTACTCTTCAAAGTTCTCAGAATTCCTCTGCACAGATCTTTACTTGTTTAATAACCTATGACTTCCTCTTTGTTGTTAATAACATCAGTTTCCTTTATGTTCCATCTGGATTAAGAATTGCCTTTAGGTAGCTCCTTCAATCAGCCACTCTGTGAATATGTAACTCTCAACCACTTTATTCAATTTAGTAACACAATAAAGAAGTATCTGCTTTCGTCAAGAAAATACAATGGCAAATATAAAACGAACTGAAGCATCTACCAAGTCTCAGACTGTGACAAGGGACCTGATAATCATACAGAATGAACAGCTCAGTTGACTGGTAACTGAATACAGTGGCCTTTTTCAAGCTGAAGAATTAAACTCAGCCTAGATCTAGGGCAACAGGAAGATGTTACCTTCGGAAATATGGGTGTCTGATTCCTTGCTGATACTGGAACGAGCTGCATTCAGACTGGGACAAAGATCGCAGTGGTGCCCAGTCTTCCATTTCTTTGCCTCTGAATGCACCCTGGGGGTGGGGGACCGAGGGAGGACACTGGCAATGATACCATCATTAGGCTTGTCCTCAGGACACTTGGAATGCTGTTCACTGAGCCAACTCCACAAATATCGGAGTTGTGCGAAGAATTGCTCGGAAGAATGCCTTTCCACGTGGGGAACGGACACAGAATGGGGACTTGGGATTCCAGTTGACCAGGCTCAAAAGCCCCAGACAATGAGCCCTGGAGCTTGCCAGCACCAAAAAACAAACCTCAAGACATCAGTGAAGCACCAAACTGCCTGGAAATACCCAAGGAAAGTCCCCTCAGAGATTCTGCCTGTCGTTCGTGCCCGAGAGTGTGGTGAGTGAACCAGTGATCCCCGAGCTTAGTCATCAGTGAGACTGAAAGTTCTGTCTTTACTAATAATCCATCACTAACACCAGCAGCACTGTCTTCACTCATCCAAACCCAGTTACGAAACATTCTTCTCTGAAGTTTCTTAAGAAAAATGAGCAAGAATTTTTACTTTATGACTACACTCTGAATTTAAACAAACAAACAAAAAAAGTACAACAGACATGTCACACTCAAAGCATCTCAAACCCTTCGAGATGTGTCTAATGAGCATTATAGCCCAGGCTCACCAAGAGGCTAACATCACACACCATCTTCTGTTCAACTATCTGAAATTTCCTCCCACAAAAGATGGGCTAAAGTGGGTAGAGGGCAAAAAAAGGAGACCCAGATGTTTTGACTAGAACTCACTCTGGAAGTCTGAATCTTCCTCGTAGGAGAGTATGAGACAGTGGCCTGTATTTCATATTGCTTGTATACTTACTGCCTTTTGCTTGTCCCCCAACACTCCCTGTATTTACCTAGAGTGGAGATGCTTTCCTGGGAAGCCTGTGAGGTTAAGCAAATAATCTTACAAATGAGATACAAAAATCTTTTTTTAAACAAATGCATCATAAATCACAGCACAGAAGAGCCGCCTCCCTCTCTGCACTTACCTGGGAAAGCATGTGGATTGGGCGACCCTCTCTTAAGGCACTTAGAACAGAGAATGTGCACAGTGTAGTGCAGTCCAGGCCATTCTTGAAGGAGGACATTCAGTTCCTCCACCAAGGGGGTTATGGCTTGCCATGCCGTCCATATATTTGGTAATGATGCGTGGCTGGCAATGGACAGAGTATCTGGCTGCAGGACCCCCTTGGCAGGTCTGTAACTCACCACCACAGGAACTTTCCCTCTGTATGCAAAGATCTGAAGTTTCCCATCTGACCTGTGTACCACATGGCTGTTGATCTGGACGCTGTAGCGTGCAAACAACCCAGGTGGAAAGGTAAAGGGAAAACTGTATTCGATCTGCAATTGCTCAGCCACAAAAGACTGCCCGGCCAGGTTGGTCCCATTAATCCAGGCCTCTGCATGGGGCACCTCGTTCTGCACATAGCACGGGAACTTGTACCAGGCTGTGGAACCATTCAAAGGCTTGCCCTTGGGTTTATTGAGGCAGTAGCAGAGTCCCATCTTCTCCAGCAGCTCCAGCAACAGCTGCAAGTCCTGCTGGGCCTGGACATGAGGCTTAAGCAGCAACCGAATGACATGGGCAGGCAAGAGCCCATGAAGCAGAAAGCCCTCCACGTAATGATGGAGCTGAGTGGCCCGCAGCAGGTCCTGGCTGGGCATGGGCAGTGCCATCACAAGGGAGTTTTCACCCTCAACCTCACCCTCTCCGTTGGTCCCTAGGAGCAGCTTATGCAGCAACAAGGAAGGATCCCTCTGGAAAAAGACATTGAGGATGTCAATGAGGCGGGTGAGGTTGTGGAAGACGTGTTCCTTGAGGGCTGGGCTATCCTCAAAGTAAAGCAGCTTGCCGCTTTCGTGCAGGTAGGACAGGGCACTCTGCAGCCGGTCCTCTGTCAGCCCTGCCTGCAGGCCCAGGCGAGCTGAGTCCCACCAGCTTAGCCACAGCCGTTGTGCCTGAGGTGGCTGGAAATGCAGCTCCTCCAGCACCTGCCAGGACCGAGGCAGTACTCTGTGTAAGTTGGGGAAGATGTCCCGGTGCTCAGCTACCGACAGCAGCTTATCCCGAAGGCGCTGTAATTGGCGAGGGTCCCTGCAGCTCACAGGCAACACGGGGGAGAGGATCTGCAGCCTGTGGTTGAGCAGGTACTGAAAGTGGGCTTTGCGTCGCCGAAGGTTCTTGTCTGAAACACCATAGTAGGCTGCGTGGGGGCTGGCTGAGCGCAGCTCAAAGTCCCGGGACAGCGCCTCGTCCACCACCTGGGCCAAACGGCTCAGGCCCTCAGCATCATGCTTCTCCTGCAGGGCAATCTGGCGGTGGATGTCCAGACACTTCTCCTCTAGCTCACGCTCACCACACAGGTCTGCATGTGTGCCCACAATGCATACCACCGCATGAGGTACCCGGGCCCCAACCCGATGCAAGAAGGAGCCCACTGTGGTAGGAAATTGCAGGGGCTCATAGGTGGCCAAGTTCACCACCAACACATAAAGGGCCCCCGGAGAGAGGAAGAAGGGCTGGATCACCTCGTAACTTTCATCTCCAGCTAAGTCATACACGATGAACCGCAGGCCCCGGGAAGCGTCGGCTGTCCAGCTGGTCACCTCTATGCCCTTGCTCACAGGAGGAGGTGAAGGTGGGTAGCTCTTGTCTTTGTCACCTCCTTCATTTCCCTCCACTCTGTTCTCAGTGAGGCAGTGCCGAAGCAAGGTCTTCCCTGCAGCTTTGTGGCCCATTAGGAGCAGCTTGAGGCGGGGCTGCACGGCTGGCTGGGAATGGGCCAGCTCCTTCTGGTAGGCTGCGATATAGGGGATCCCCTTCATACAGACCTCGTAGGGGGGCTGGATCAGTGGGTTGTCCTTGATCTTCCACAGGCCCACCCGGGAGAGCTGGCCAAAGTTGTCCGGCAGCACAGCGATCTGGTTCCCCTGCAGCACCAGCTCCTCCAAGCCACTCAGCTCTACAATGGAGTCCGGCAGGTATCGGATCCGGTTGTTGTCCAGCCACAGGGTGAGCAGCCGGCCCAGGCCCGAGATCAAGGAGGGCACTGCAGTGAGCTGGTTGCGACTAAGGTAGAGCTCCTCCAGACCACTCAGGGGCAACAGTGCAGCAGGGAACTCCTCAAAGAGGTTGGAGGAGAGGTTGAGCATTTTGAGCCGCTGCAGACGGCTGAACTGGGCGGGCAGAGCCTGCAGCCCGTTGTTGTCCAGCATGAGGCTCTCCAGGCTGGCCAGCTCACAGAAGCCGTCGGGCAGGGTGCCAAGCTCGGCCCCACTCAGCCAGAGGATCTTCAGGGCACGCAGGGCATTGATATCCTCAGGTAGGCCCCGCAGCCGGTTGCTGGACACGTCCAGTTCCTCCAGGGCTGCCAACTGCAGCAGCTGGCGAGGAAAAGCAGTAAGCTGGTTGTGGTCCACGTCGAGAGTGCGCAGGCGACAGAGGCTGGAGAGGGAGTCGGGCAGGTGCGCCAGCCGGTTAAAGCTGACATCCAGCTCCTCCAGGTGGGCCAGAGCGCCCAGTTGGTCAGGCAGGGCGGGCAGCTGGTTGTGGCTGAGGTTGAGTTTGCGCAGCTCGTGCAAGCTGCTCACCACCTCCGCGCCCAGGGAGGTCAGCCGGTTGTGGCTCAAGTCCAGCTCGGTGAGGTGGTGGCCCAACTCGGCCACCGCAGGGGGCAGCCGGGCAAAGCGGTTCCTACGCAGGACCAGGACGCGCAGGCTGCCCAGCGCCAACCCCAGCCCGTCGGGCACCTCCTCCAGGCCGTTGTTCCCCAGATTCAGCACCTCGATGTCTCCAATGTTAGCCGGCAGCACGAGCTGGGGGGCGTCGGGGGAGTCGATCTGGTCGGCCGCATCCCCAGGACAGCCCCCGGCCGCGCTGAGGGTGAGCTGGCGCAGGTTGCCCCGCAGCTTCCTGGCACGCAGGGCGGCGTCCCGCCAAAGCCTCACTGTCTTCAGGTTCCCACTGTCCTTCCCAGCCATGGCGGGGCCCCGGGCTGACACCCTTACGCGGGCGCGGGAGCCCACAGCTACATGCCGCGCTGCGCCCGGGCGCGGGCCGGTCTCCTAGTCCCTCTCGCTCCTCCCTCCCCAGCACGCCTCGGCGACCAGCGGCTGTGGGTCCTAGTGCAGCCAGCGGCCGGGCGCCCACAGCTGGGGAGCGGCGGCAACGCGAGCAGCTCCGGGGGGCGCCGAGTTCGCGGCGCGGGGGGTGGCGGCGGCGGCCGGCGGGGAGTGCCGCTCGCATTCTCCTTCCTCCCGGGCCATGGGCGCGCCGGGACGGCAGGGCTGCCGCCTGCCGTGCCGCGGAGGGTGCCTGCTGCTCCTCCTCCTCCCGCTCCGCCCGCCTCGCGGCGCCTCCGTACCGACTCCGGCCCGCTACCCTCGCAGCCGCAGCTCCGCGGCCCGCGGCGGCGTCGCCTCCGCCAGCTCCCGGAGGAGGGCGGCGCTCGGCGCGGCGGCAGGCATGTTGCGAGCACAGGGCCGGGGCGCAGTCGAGAGGAGGGGGCGGCGGCGCCTCCTTGTCTCTGCTTCCCGGGGCCCGGGAAGGAGCGCGAGCGCCGCGTCCCCGGCACCGGCAGGTCGCGATCGGGAAGCTACAGCGCCGCCCGGCGGACCGGCCCCCACGTGACCAGCGGAGGCCCCGCGTGTTGCGGGCGCCGCCCCGGGGGCGGACGCCGGGTGTCGGGCTTGGGGCGACTCGCTGGGTGCGGGCTCGGGAGGTAGACGGTGATCGGCGGGAGGCGAGCGGGGAGAGGGCCCGAAGCCCGTTGGGCTCCTCTTTGTTGACCCTACGCCTCTGGGGATTTTTCTTTCCCCGGGTGCCAGCTTCGCTGTCTTCCCTTAATCCGTCTGTACCCCCTACCCCTTCCACTAACCTATGTCCACGCCGCAGTGGAGCTGACAGAATTCAGGGGCCTGGGTTTCATTGTAGGAGCTAATAACTACACAAAAGGAGAAATGCAGGCAACCATTCATTCATTTGATAAATATTTATTGAGGCCCTATTTTGTGCCAGACCAGCTGAGACACGGTCTCAGCGCCCCCGGGGAAGGCTTTGAGCAGGCTCTCAGCAGGCCTAATTGGGGATGGAAGAGGGGTGGGGGCGCAGGGTGGAGGACATTGTTCTATCCTCACTGCTACTCTGTGAAACAAATACCATCTCCCCAAACTGTACAGGATTTGTTATGCTGTAGGCTCAAGAAAATGGCAGTTGTTTGAGGCAAAATTCACAGTCCAGTGCTCACTTATAAGGTTACTATTTTCCTCCTTGAGGTCACATCTACGCTAAGTAAATAATTTCTTCAGAACTTACCAGAGCCTTAAAACATATATAATCTCTGGTTATCACCTCCATCACTGCTTCTAGATTACTTAATAATGAAGCAGATACTTTCCAGAGATACAAAACCGTGTTAATTGCTTAAATCCTCCATTTAACACATTATGGCTAGCCTCCACACATGACCCGTATCCTGTACAGTTATTTTATAGTAATAGTTTGTCTCTTCAAAGAGAGCAACTAAACATCTCAGCTGGAAATCTACCTCGGTGATGGTTATCAAGCCTGGCTCTACCTCCTTTAGCTGGAGCATGCTCCCTCCCACAGGTGGGTCCTAGAGACCAAATGTGGGTATGATACCAGGGGAGCTGAGCAGTGTTCACCCAAAGAGCTTAGTGGGAGATCAAATTACCCTAGGGCTCCCTGGCTTTCCATCACGAGAAAAATCCTAAATCATCTAGGCTGGCCCTTTTTTATTTTTTATTTTTTCAGAGGAGGAAACAGGCCCAATACATTAAGCAACTTCCTAGCCAGGTAAAGAGTAGAGTCAGGTATGCCAGCTTCCCAGGAGGAATTATTCCCCTGAACACATCACCTTTATAGTCAGACCCCAACTCTCTGCCCTTCAGCTCCTTCTAACTCAGATCTGAACCTCGGCCTGTGGAAAGAGACTGGAGAAGGCACCAGCTTCCTACCTTAAATGGCTGAATTGACGTCCCAAAGTGGTTTGGGTTAGATCTAAATAACCTGGACTAAACTGTTTCCCTTTAGAAGCCATCAGAAAATTACACTTCCATTTGAAATGTCTGAAAATTGTGCTCTTCCTCTGCCAGGAGATAATGGGTAATTTGCTTTATCAGATGAAGAGAGCTGGCTAGGACCACACAAAGCCCTCTCCAAAGCACCAAAGCCTGGTGTGAATGAGTTTGCTCAGCAGAAACACTTTTTGAACCCCATAGCTTGCTGTGTGCTGTTGCAGCCAATATTTGGGAAGCCTTGTTGTAAAAAAAAAAAAAAAGTCTTGTCCAAAGTTCTTTGCAAGTCAGATCAGGAGAATGCAATCACAAAATAAAAAATAAACCTCTAGGAGAAAAAAAAAATGTGGCCAGCATGGCTCTTCAACTCGGACAAGAAGGATTCCTGCCCTGGGAACCCAACCTGGGCCTCCTCTTTCCTTACCCCACCTCTTGTGTTAAGGCCCATCAGAAGATGGGCCAGGGTACAATGGACAAGCCCCCTCAGCCTTGTAGAATATGTTTGATATGAAGGACACTGAAATCCCTGTGCAAACAGTTTCAAGCCTGCTTGTGGAAGGTGGGGCAATCTTTCGTAGTCATTCAGGAGTGAAGTGTGCATTCCAGGCCTCCAGGGTGTGGATGGAGTTTGACTGTCCCTCTGTGCCCACAGGCTCCTTACTGTGCTAGATGGAGCCCAGGTTAGGGTGAGAGGGGCCTGGGTGAACCACATTCATTAGCCTGATGTAGCACATTTAAACCTTTAAGCATACAGTGTATGGGCCTTCATTTGTAGCCTGGCCCTGGCCCTGAAAATGTAGGGGTGGCCCTGCACCCATCAGGGTTTCTGTCAAAGCATGCACACACACGCGCATGTGCACACACACACAAATCATCTCGGTTTGGAGAAGGGGGACTCTGATTATTTGAAGTTTTCTTGCCTTGGATATTTATTCAATGCTATTATGGACCTAATCTATACTCTTTCCCAAATCTTTTCATTTATCCTGCTTTTCTGACTCTGAGACCATTTTCATTTTAGTGACATCCCATGCACACTGGCTTTCTCCCAGAGTGTAGACCCTCTGCTAAGGCGCAAGTCTTCTAGGGGAGTGGGAGAACACACATGAAGAGGTTGGGCCTTGAGCTAGGTCTTTAAAGATGTAGCAAGCTAGAGGGGAGTCTCCTGGGCATTCTGGGCAAGAGTCTTCCATTTAACTATCTGTCAATAACAGCTTAGATGGGCCAGGTGGCAGGGGTACTCTGCTCTCACCCCATGGTAGACTAGCAACAAGCTCCAAAGAAGCTTTCATCCCTGATTTCTTTTGCTTGACTTTCCTCCATCCTGATGGATGTTTTTTTCTTGACCTTGCTAACTCTTTAGCTACTGTCTCATTGCCTTACTTCCTTTCCCTGCCAAATATCTTACATAAGTGGCCTGGGGCCAGTCTGGTTTGTCTCCACTGGTTCCCTCCTTGGGCCCAGTAACCTGGCTTCCATCCCCACCACACCAGCACACTGCTCTCTAAAAGAAGGTCCACTTGCCCTTTTTCCTTCCTTGACCTCCCATCACTGAAAATGTTAAGCAACTTCCCTTGGAAACTTTCTCACCTCCATGATTCTAAGCAGGCCACACCTTTTTTGGCTCGATTTAGTTGAAAATAAAAGTGGAGGAAATCAAGGGGAAGGAAGATACAGCTTATTAAAAGGTTTCAGGCTTGTTCCAAAGAAAAGGATTAGAAATAAAGCCCAATTTGACATAGGACAGTTTAATGGCAGGGGATCTTCAAGGTCACATCCTCTAAACTCTTGACATTAGGAATGGCTGAGGTGTCTAAGAATAATCACCAATAATAATAATAGCTAACATGTGTTAAATGTATCCTATGCATTCAGGCATCGCACTATATGCTTTTCATGCAGTATTTTACTCCATCTCCACAACAGCCTTGAATAGCACTTTTCATTACTGTCCTCATTGTACAGATGGAGAAAAATGAAGACAGAGCTATTGAGTGGCAGAATCCAGACTCAAAATAAGGCAGAGTCCAAAGCTCATGTTTTAATCACTGCGCTATTTCTTGGGGGTGAGTGGGGGTGGAGGGGAATGGGTCTAAGTCCACTGTCAGCTGACTGTGTATTTGAAGCTGTAAAGAAGTGGTACCAGCTGGAGAGCCAGGATGATTGAGTGTCTTCAGCAGAAAGTGAACTTTGCTCTTGCAATACGTACTGAAGAATGTCATATTGGACAACCCAAAACTCTAAATAAATAGTATCCCCCAAACTGCAAGAACTGAGTTTAACATCTGTTATTAAATGTTACAGCAGGAAGCAGCATTTCTCTGCTGTCCGTAGATAAATTGTGCTTGATTTGTTTCTTTGTGTGCTTGTTTTAAAGAGAAAGGATTATATACAAGTGTCCATAAAAAAAATCTGTATTTCAATTAGAGGGCATTTCAGATCCTGTCTTTTGAGAAGAACATTTAAAAAAAAAAGAGTAGATGAAAGACTAAAATATCTAGCTAAGATTAGGTACAAATAATACATCTTTTGTTCAGGGGGTGGGGAGGCAAAGCTTTCCTCATCCTTTCCCAAAGTTGAATAAATCTGCCTTGGACTCACGATCTGATCTGAATGAGAGCCAGCTCCTATCAGCATTGGCTATGAAGCCTGAGAGTGGTCACTTAATTAACAACAGGGAGTATAAAAAATGTGTTCGAGACGGTGGACCACCCCCCCCCCACACACACACACACCGAGAGCAGAGGCAAAATTGTACCAATATGTCTGTTGTTTTTTCTTTCCCTCGCTCCACAGAAAACAAATTTATCTTGGAATGGGCAGCGTTGAATTTAACATTGGATCTCTTTGTGTTTCCAGGTCAAGTGGGAACGCACATGCTCCCCACTGAGGAAAATAAACTGCAATGTATTTTTAGCATCTGTTGGAAGTATTTTCAGCTGAAGCTACACAGGATCCAGCCTATTTCTCTGAAGGCCAAAGAAAGGATTGGCTGCAATGTCACCTAGAATTCCAGAACTTGCCCCGCCCCCCACACCTTACCCCTGACCAATCACCACCCTAATCCTGGTGCAAACATTTTTTTTTTTCTTCCCCTGAGAAAAAGAAGGAAAATCATTCCAGTGAAAGAGAAATGAGAAACATCTGGGAAATAGTTATGACAAACGGAGCTAACTATAGCACACTGGGCATTCCGAGATGACGCAAGTTCAGAAGGAGGGATAGAGAGGATGGAGCAGAGACGGTGCCCTCCCTCTCCCTTTGCGCCTAATGCTGGAGACAAGCCATGGACAGGGGGCCACCACGAGGCGTGCCTCTGTGAAAGGCGGAGCAGGCACCGAGCCAGCAGACCTGGCCGCTCTGCTCCGCGGTACTGTTGTTCAGGTGGTCTCGCCCTCTGAGGGTGGCGTGTGCGGTGTAAACTGCGCTGTGCTGGCCGCGGAGTTTCAGTCTCTTGTCTGAAATGCCGTGTTTGCTCATGAGATTTGGGGACAATCAGATACGTGGTTTAAGACCTTCCTTATGTCTGCACAATTTTGAAAACTATATCCCATTTTTTAAAAACAAATTTAGGTAACAGTGAGCTTTTTAAAAAAGTTTTTTTTATTTTTATCGTATTTTTCCATTAACTTTTAACCCCCTGATACTTCCTACCCCCAGCAATCACCACACTGTTGTCCGTGTCCATGAGTCCTTTTTTCTTTTTGCTTGCTAGATCCCTCCATCCCCTGACTTCTCCCCCATAACTATCAGCTTGTTCTCTGAGTCTGTCTCTGTTTTGCTTGTTAGTGCAGTTTGTTCATTAGATTCCATTTATCAGTGGAATCATAAGGTATTTGTCTTTCTCTGACTGGCTTACTTCACTTAGCATAATGCTCTCCAGGTCCTTCCGTGCTGTCACAAAGGGTAAAATTTTCTTCTTTTTTACAACTGAGTAGAATTCCAATGTGTACATCTCCCATAGCTGTTTTATCCACTCATCTGTTCATGGACACTTGGGCTGTTTCCATATCTTGGCAATTGTAAATAATGCTGCATTGAACATAGGGGTGCTTATTTTCTTTCAAATTAGTGTTTTGTGTTTCTTTGGATAAATTCCCAGAAGTGGGATAGCTGGGTCAAAAGGTGGTAACCATGAGCTTTTAAATAAATGATCCAGGGTTACTGTATCTTTTCTAAAATAAAAACAAAATCTTGAATAATTTCTGAAATTAAAAAAAAAAGTCTTTGGTGACATCATATAACACTTATCATAAAGCACAGCATAGCATCAAAAAATGTGAAGTCCCCCCAAGGAACTATAATTTTGATTATTGTTGTTGTAATAAAGCCATGTATTTATCAAAAGACAGGAAAGCCCAAGTGACCATTTATGTTCTTCCTGATATTTATTACTCTTGTGCCAAAAAAGAAAAGTTTCTGTTAATTTTTCTGTAGAATAGAACAATAAAACCTGATTCCCTACCTACCTTACTCCATCCTATGAAATTGTGAGACAGCCTGAGGTTGTCAGGGGCTATGGTGTGCTCTCATCTAAGGGTCATGGTTGGTCCAACTTCATTATAAATTCATCGAATGTTTACGAAAGGCGCTGTGCAGGGTTCCTGACTATGAGACTACTTGAGAAAGCTTCTGACTCTGTTCTCATCATCAGCGCTTTGTGTAACCTTTTTTTTAAAAAAGACAGTAGTCTGATATTAATGATGATAGTATTCAGAAGCTATGACCCTCTCATAAGTTAGAAAAACTCTATTTCAAAATTCTGACACATGAAAAAAGAAATTCTCAGAGCAGACTTAATAGAAGTCCAGATAAAGTAGCGAGCAGACTCCTCAGCTTGTTGTTCCTTTGTTCCCCAACTACAGCGGCTCTTCAGGTGTTAAAAACAATTTGAGGAAGCCCTTCCCTTCCCTTCCTCTGTAAGGTACCACTGTTCCATGGGTGTGGTTGTTCTTGAATTCAATTACATTAGCACTTAATTTACATGTTTAAAATGAAGAATATTATGTTTATATATTAGGAGTTTGGGTGGGTGTTGTTCTAGTACAGGATATTAAATTTATTATTCTTTTCCTTTCCTTTGGCTCTTTAAATACATTTTTTAAAAAAACAAGTTCAACATGATATACAAATTAAATGAAAATATGTCCCAAAGTAAACTGGAAAAATTATGAGTCTTCTACTTGGAATTTAGGTTTGTAGGAGAGGAAAAAATGATTTTCCCTTTACCCTTCTGAGTTCTTGGCTTAGAACTCTGTAATGAAAGACAGATCATCAAGAGAAAAACAAACAGAAATTTATTAACATATATAACTCATACACCCAGGGAAAAATGACTATTCCCCAAGGTGACTTGGAAGTCAGGTTAAATAGCCTCTCTCTAGGGCAGCAGGAGAGACAGCATGCTGGCCTCTTACCGGAGAGTGAATGATCTTGGAGAAGATGAATGGGCCCTGATAAGAATACGTGGGAGGCATGGCAGTTTGTGACAAGGTGTGTCTGGGTGTGGCATCAATTTCTAGTTTTTGTCTTGACATGAGTCAGTCCTCCCTGGTTGACGACACTCCCGGGGAGGGGACCTATGACAATTGTGTTTCTTTTGCAGAATCTTCGGGCAGATAAGGAGAGTTCAGAGAAAGTGTCTCCCTGCATCTGCTGTTTTTTTAAATGCCTGTAGTTCAAAGAAATCAATATGCCAAAGCAGCATATTTTGAAGAGGCCCATCTTGAGCTCCTACACTCATACTGTGGGTGGCACTCTGCTGCTCTTGGTCCCGTGCTGCAGCTGACACAACCGTCTACCCCTATGGCTTGTCATTATTATGTCAAAGGCTTTGTCTGTGCAAACCAACTGAATTTAACCAAGCCTAAACCCTCAGGGTTTTTTCCCCCTTAAATTTCAGTATTTCCTTTCTTGCAGATGATATTCTTCAAATATACAATTTTAGTTTATTCTTAAATTTCCTGATCTATAATATTAAATCTGTGATAGCAGTTATAGGGCATGATTTGTAAAAAATACAGTGACTATGATGCCTGACTTATTTGTATCTGTGTAAACTCACAACAGCCTCTTTAACTGCCTCCTGTCCTCTGCAGCAGTGAGCTCCCGACAGCCATTTGCACAATGGGACCCCACACTCTTACTCTCAGTTCATTAGACCCAATGCAGGCACTTAATTGAAACTGGGCCAAAGTTCCTGTCTTAGAATTTTAGATTTGGAACGGTAGGGAAAGAAAAATTTCCCTCTAACCTCCTGAGTTCTTGGCTAAGATTCCTGTAATAAAAGATAGATTCACAAGAGAAAAACAAAGAGAGGTTTATTAACACTCATACCTCAAGTAAACATGGGAGATAACCAGAGGAAAATGAATGATTAGAACTCTGACTTACATAGCAATTTCAGCTGGCAACCTAATAAACGTGTAGGGGAGGTCGGTCATGAGGTATTGGAGACGGGTGTTATGCCATATAAGTTACTACCGTCTCCGTTGATAAGGCTCTGAACTCTCTCCTGGGATTAAGTAGAGAAGGGAGTAGAGACACCTTTGAAAATTTCTGTCCTGCTTTTAGGCAAATAAGGGGAAAGTAGGGTGCTTTTCTTATATCTGCTTCTTCTTAACTGCCTGTAGGCTCAAAATAATCCTTGCAGATCAAGACTAGGAACATCTGTCTTTCTATGGGCCTCATATGTTAAATTCAAAACTGTGAGCAGCTATCACTAGATTATCACAGGCACTTGGGAGCAGAGGAAACCCAGTTCACCGAGGGGGGTGGAGGAAGGCAGGTATGAAATGATAGCAGATATGAGAGTGGGAGCATATTTCTTGGGTTTCCAACAACATTTTCATTTCTTGCCTGGTATTCTTGAGTCTTAGCTACATTCCCTGCCCTGAAGATTTATAATAAATCTTCTGCTTTTGCTAGAGCACTCTTGAATTGGTTTCTCTTCTTTGAAATTAAAAAAAAAAAAAATCTTAGCATAGAAATTTTATCTGGAAGTGAGTTTGCAAGGACCTTCAAAGAAACTGGTTGTGTCAAAGCAGATGGGGTGAGAAGTGGGTGGTCCTGGAAACAAAGGAGAGTATGTTAAAGTATGTTCAGTTTTTGCTGCCTTTCACGGAAGTGCAGTGAGATCAAGAAAGAGAGGCTTCAGGCCAAGGCTGCCTAGCCAAAAGCAGATAAAGAAGCAGAGTAAGAATGCAATTAAGTACCAGCAGCCTTTCTGACTGTAGCCAGCCACTTAAGAATGCTCCAAGTCAGTCTAAAAGGCATCTAAAAAGACACAAACACATACAACCAGATTCTATATTATAACCATTTTAAAACTAAAATGGGTGTGTTTATTGAGAAAAATGTATAATCTCAGCAATTAGAATGGGACTATCTGGGTGAAACCATAGGTGTTCAGCCTCAGAACTTCAGCTTTAACACCCCAAACTCTCAATATGTGTCCCCTCCATCTGTCCCACCAGATAAGGGTGATGAGGCTTGCCCCACTGTAAAGCAGTTCAGCTCAAATGGCACAAGTGACATTTCATAATACATTAAGGGGGAAAGTGTCATCAGAGGTGAAAGAAAATGACAGGGGAAATATTTTCAATACATACAATGCAGGGTGTATAACTGAAGTTATACAAGGAATTCCTACAAATCAGTTTGCAAATGGTAAGTACCACAATTAAAAAAAAAACAGCAAGGAAAACAATTTACAATAGAAGAAATACAAATAGACAACAAATATATAAAAATAGTCTAATCTCAAGAGAAATCAAAGCAATACACATTAAAATAGGATACTACGTTAGCCCATCACATTGGCATAGATTTTTTTATATAACTACCGGACTTTATTTTTTCTGGTTATATTGAGATATAATTGACATATATTTCTATTTAAGTTTAAGGTGTCCAGTGTAGTGGTTTGACATGCACATATTGTGAATGACTGCAAAAAGTTTAGTTAACATCCATAACCTAATGTAGTTATGATAAAAAGAAAACGGAAAAAAATTTCAACATACAGTATCAACAGGAGAAAGGAGAGGGTACTCCCAGGTATTAAGCAGGGATGTGTTGACACAACTCTGTGTAGGGCATTTAATGATAAGCAACAAAATCCTAAGAAATGTGCTACTCCCGGGGATCATTCTAACAAAATAGAGATCTGCACAGAAGGGTATCTAGTACGGACAACAGAAAACGCCCTGGACTTCCAGCAGCACAGTGATGGGTCAGTAAATGTTGGCATGCACATATCATAGAACCTGTAACCATTAAAATTGTTTTCCAACAAAAGCTGATAACTTTAAAAAAATGCCTATGTTGTAACATTTGTTGAAAATATCAAGATACAGTTCTTCATATAATACCTGACCTTCTTTTAATGTAAATAGATACATACATAAGGATATGTGTATGTGTGTGTGTGTGTTTAAATGTATATTCATGGGAAAAAACCTGAAAAATATATGCCTCAAACTGTCAGTAGTTGTTACCTTTCTTTGCTGGAATTACAATTTTCTTCCCTGTTTTCCAGGTTTTCTATAATAAGTTTTATCTTTATTATTAGAATACATTATATTTCAAAAGAAATTCATGTATAAAAGTATATATATTTTGTTCATACAATCACAAAAGTCACTTGCTATGTTTAATGCTATATTTTTGTGTTGCAATTGTTGATTTGTTTGGGAGTAAATACATCCATAAGGAAATCCCTGTCTTTCCTGGAATATCAATCCGAGCTTCCTTCTTGGCCTCCACACAACCCTTATCCAGCACATGCAAGTTTCTCCAAGTTAACTGCACGAGACTCACAAGATCGAGGACTTTTAAATACATTCCCACAATGCTGAGATTATGGTTGCCTAGTATTACAACATAGAACGTTTCCAGAGCTCTCACTTTAGGCTGCAATAATATCTGAACCACGTGAAGTTCTGAAAATGCTGCCCCTGCTTAACTTTAATCTTGTTAGAGAGAGCTTTCTGCCTCATCCCCATTTTTTAACAGCAGATTTCTCTAACCCCCCCCCATCACTGTTCCACTGAGCTCCTCTCAGAAAAGTAGGCAAATGCATAAATTTATCACGGTCAACAGCAGGTAAGGAGGCCAAGAGTCCCAAAGGAGAATTCCCGAGGAAAGGGTTGGGGCTAGTGACCTATATCTTACTCCAGCTGGCCTTTACCCGGCATTTGGGTGGAGGACAGTGATCTGCTCACATTAACACAGAATGTGACCAGAAGCCCTCACACGTGAGAATGTAAGGCATTGTGAGACACTGGGTAGGGAAATGCATTTAGGCCAACGGGGCCTCTCACATTAATTATCTCACTTAGGTGAGATCCTATTTAGAAGTTTCACAAAGTGATAGTAGAAATCATTTTGTAACTGGAGTGAACTCTCTCCCTCCCATCACTCTGTGGCTATGGGCGTGTTGTATAGCCACTGTGATTCTCAATTCCATCAACCATAAAAGGAAGGGATCGAATTATATCTGATGTTTAATTTGAAATCTACAACAGGCATCAGAAAGTCCATGAACATGTGAAATTATAAACAAAATTACCTATATGCACTATTTTTTCTAGAGGGAAGATCATAGCTTTCATCAGGTTCTTAAGTCATGAATCCAAATAAATTATGGCCTCCTGAAATATATAATCTTTAGATATCATTCAACATTAATATTCTGATTTATGCATATTTTGTACAGTGTTTTTACCTAATTAAAGGATTTTATAAAGTTAGGTTTACTTAGACTTCAACTTGGTAAAGCAAGATTCCCATTGGTAAGGCCAGAGAAGCAAATATTATTATTTCCTTCCTCATTTACAAAGAGTTTTGCAGGGGTTTGTATATGTATGCATACACAAAATGCAGAAAACTTAGTAAAGTAGTTAAGTAGTAAAGTAGTTATCTGGTATATTTCATGGCAGTGATGGAAATTATGCCATTATGTGAAATTAGGTACGATGTACTAGTTTAGTTGATCTAATTAAAATATTCAAAAGTTAATATATGTTCAGAACGATTTTACACAGTATTATCATTACATGATCCCGATTCTGACTTTCTGTTTTTGAAGAGTAGGTAGAAAAGAAGTTGCAGAAAGTCACAGAACTGTAACTCCAAGACCCTAACCCCATCAATATACAATAACTATGATAAATTCAGATTCTTCAGATTTTCATTTCCTGCTTGACATCGATAATCAAATTGTCTGTTCACATCAGTCTCTCTGAAATTTGCTCACTCCTTCCAGAGACTGCACTGAAGTGACTTGATGATGACACACAGCCTCTTGTTCCCCCACAAGCCAACTTCAGGTGCTTTGGGGAATTCTGTCCGGGAACCAGCTGCAGCAGCGTCTTTGCCAAGGGCGCTGAATCCTCATGCCGAGCGCTGTCCTCTTCCCCGCCCATCAATCTGGGCACACGGAGCCAACCTCGCTGGTTCTGGGCCCTCGGCAATGATGTCTTGCCCTCTGACAGATACCATCTCTACTAACGAAAGAACAGCCTGGCGCTGTAACTGTGAAGAGCCGTTTATTTTTTATTTTTAAACTGGTTAACTTTGAATTGTTAGAGCTCCCGTAAAGGTCTTACAAAGGGTTCAAATTCTGTCCTTTGATTCTTACATTTCTCATCTCTTTGGATTTTGAAAAATATCACTACCACATGTTTTATGTGTAGCTTTGCCTCCAAAGAATTAAGTGGATTTTTGAATAAAGACTGAAATAAAAAAGTTAAAAAGAATTGTGAAACAACTGGATAAAAAGAATGTGGTGCATACAGACAATTAAATATTATTTGGCCTTGAAAAGAAATGAAGTGCTGATAGATGCTACAGCGTGGATAAACCTTGAAGACATCATGTTGTGTGAAGCACGCCGGTCACAAAAGGGCAGATACTACATGAGTCAGTTTACATGAGGTTCCTGGAGCAGCCACATTCAGAGAGGCCGGAACTCAAATGGTGGTTGTCATAGTTACTCAGGGAGGAAGCGGGAAGAATTAGGAGTTAACAGGTACAAAGCTTCAGTTTGGAAAGATGAAAAACTTCTCAAGATGAGTGATGGTGATGGTCGTACAACAATGTGAATATATTAATGCCACTAAACTGGATGCTTAAAAATGATTAAAATGGTACATTTTATGTTAGGTGTATTTTACCACAATTTTTGAAAATAAAAATTATGAGACAACAGAGAAATTTGAACACCGACTAGATAAAGAGAGTATTGTTCTTTGTTTCAAAGGCATTATCTTTTTAGACAGACATGAAATACTTACAGATAAAATGATGTATTTGTCATCCGGGTATAGAGGGAATGATTCTGGCTGTGAGTTGATTAAATTTAGAAAGAGAAAGAATAAAAGAACAAAGCTGTAAACATGTATTGCTGTTAATCTGTTAAATGAAACCAAAATGTAGATTGTAGATTTTTTATCAAAATGTATTATCCATTGTATTAATATTTATTCTTTTTTGTTTGTCTGAAATATTCAATATTTTAAACAACTTTTTCTTATTACTTTGATTACAAACATTTAATGTTTTCTTTGTTCAGTACACTAGTCTGTAACATGAAAACTTCTAGAAAGAATTCGCTGTGTTCTTTTGAACGATCTTTCAACTTAATTAATCTAGTTACTTGTTTAAGATCAGAAAGAAAATAGAAATTATTCCCATTTGAATCTCATTTCAGTGTTGTTATTTTTTAGGAGTCACTTTTCTTACTTTGCAACTTTGCTAGATTCAAAAAATGTTATTTAACATTACCATGGAATCTGCCTAAACACCAACACAAATTTAATACTAATTTTATTTACTTTCCTCATCCTAGCTCAGAGTGAACCTGTGTGTGTGTGTGTGTGTGTGTGTGTGTGTGTCCTCTAAGTGGTATACTTCTTGAGAACCAAATTTGTATTTTTCAATCTAGAAAATAACAAGTACCCAAAAAATATTTGACTGAGGGAAGAATATCCAGGACTGCCTTTTTGGAATTCCTTTGCTGACCTGCAAACGAACGTCATGTACTTGGAAAATGAGTTTAGGTACATTACTTTAACTCATATGCATGGATTGATATTAATTTAAAATAAACCTCACTCACTCTGCCTTAGTTGTAGTACCCTTTGTATTATTATTTTTTTAAGATTTTATTTTTTTATTTTAGACAGTGGGGAAGGGAGGGAGAGAAACATCGCTGTACGGTTGCCTCTCGTGCACCCCCCACTGGGGACTTGATGTGGTCCATAACCCAGGCATGTGCCCTGACTGGAAATGGACCTGGAGACCGCTCGGTTCGCAGGCCAGCACTCAATCCACTGAGACACACCAGCCAGGGCTAGCCCTTGAATTATTCTTGAAGCTCCAGAGCACACTTCACTTTTGGCTCCCTGTTGGAATCTCTCTCCTAAGATGTTGGCAGGAACCTCAGGAACCTCTTTCCCCCACTATTGTAATCTTCCCTAGAGACCTTCTCTAACCACCCCAACTAAACTGGATTCCCACTCCCACCCTGTTAACTCTCTGTTCCTTTGCCCATCCCATCTATCTCCTCCCCAAGCGCTTATCACTACCTGGTAAATGTTTATTTGTTTGTTTGCATGTTGTCTGTTTCCCACACAAGATTATACTTCGTAAGGACAGGGAATTTTCTTTCACCACTGAATAACCTAGGCCTTGGCACATGGCAGATTGCAACTGAATGTTTGTTGAATCAGTGAATAGACAAAGAGTTGAAAATGAACATATGGCTGAAGAGAGTCAAACTTCTAGCTAGAACAATGAACTCAGTCATATCGCCAGCAAGCCCCACGGGAATTTTCATGAAATTCAATTACATGTATTTTTCATTTTCAAAGTGCATTATAAATAATCATTTAATACCTCCATGAAACAGATGCTAATAGTCCATTATCCAGATGGGAAAACTAAAGCACCAAAAACCTAAATCCTTAAAGAACAATGAATGAGTCAATGTCAGAGATAGATTTAGAGAAGAATTTTAAATATTTCATTTTGAGCAACTGACTCCCCAAAGTCATTTATCCCTATCTTGTGCTTGTTACAACTCATTTAAAAGCATTTACCATTCCTGAATTTGAAAGTCTCTCAGTTAAGATATTGGTTTGTTGGGGTTCCATTACTGTAAATGTTCTCTCAGGAACTTGTTCCTCAATCTGTATCCAGTGAGTCACAAAGTAAGTTGCTATCTTAGCAGAAATACATGGTCTGTAAGTAATTTACCAATTGCTTTCATTAATGTTGTCCCTCAGTTAGTTTCAAAATGTATTAAGCCACCCCAAATTTATTGCAAATGTGGAGGAGACCTTTTATGTAGTATCTATAAAATATTTCCTCAAAGTCCAATTTTTTTAAATATATTTTATTGATTATGCTATTACAGTTGTCCCATTTCTCCCCCAACATTCCCCTATACCCTGCACACCTCTCCCACCACATTCCCCCCTTTAGTTCATGTCCATGTGTCATAAGTTCTTTAGCTTCTACATTTCCCATACTATTCTTGCCCTCCCCCTGTCTATTGTCTACCCACTGTCTATGCTACTTATTCTCTGTACCTTTTCTCCCTCTCTCCTCCTCCCAGTCCCCTGTTGCTAACCCTCCATGTCATCTCCATTTCTGCAGTTCTGTTCCTGTTGTCATTTGCTTAGTTTGCTTTTGTTTTAGGTGTAGTTGTTAATAACTGTGAGTTTGCTGTCATTTTACTATACATGTTTTTTATCTTCTTTCTTAGATAAGTCCCCTTAACATTTCATATAATAAGGGCTTACTGATGATGAATTCCTTTAACTTGACCTTATCTGGGAAGCACTTTATCTGCCCTTCCATTCTAAATGACAGCTTCGCTGAATAGACCAATCCTTGGCTTTCATGACTTGGAATACTTCTTTCCAGCCCCTTCTTGCCTGCAAGGTCTCTTTTGAGAAATCAGCTGATAGTCTGATGGGAACTCCTTTGTAGGTGACTGTCCCCTTATCCTTGCTGATTCTAGAATTCTCTCCTTCATTTTAATCTTGGCTAATGTAATTATGATGTGCCTTGGTGTGCTCCTCCTTGGGTCCAACTTCTTTGGGACTCTCTGAGCTTCCTGGACTTCCTGGAAGTCTATTTCCTTTGCCAGATTGGGGAAGTTCTCCTTTATTATTTGTTCCAATAAGTTTTCCACTTGTTGCTCTTCCTCTTTTCCTTCTGGTACCCTATAATTCGGATGTTGGGATGTTTAAAGATGTCCTGGAGGTTCCTAAGCCTCTCCTCATTTTTTTGAATTCTTGTTTCTTCCTTGTTTTCTGCTTAGTTGTTTCTTTCTTCCTTCTGGTTGACTCCATTGATTTGAGTCCCAGTTTTCCTCCCATCACTATTGGGTCCCTGTGCATTTTCCTTCATTTCACTTATTGTTGCCTTCATTTGTTCATCTAGTTTGTGAGCAAAATCAACCAATTCTGTGAGCATCCTGATCACCAGGGCTTTGAACTGTGCACCTGATAGGTTGGCTATCTCTTGGTCGCTTAGATGAATTGGCTCCGGAGCTTTGATTTGTTCTCCTGTTTGAGCCATTTTGGTTTTTGGTCTTTTGGGTTTTTTTTGGTCTGGTCGCAGCTGTTATGTAGTGAGGGGCGGAGCCTTAGGTTTTCACCAGGGCGGGGCAGCCCAGTCACTGGGTAGTGACGCTGTATGTGGGGACGGAGTCCGAGAGGGAACAATAGTGCTTGCTCCACTCTCTCTCAGATTCCAGTCCCTTCCTCTGTTCCGTTTCACCTGGATTATCTGTGCATGAATTTGGGACCACATGGTCATCCAGCCACCTTGTGCAGCCTCACTGGGTCTGCACCATTGCCACCCCGTGCCCAGGGTCCACTAGCCACTGCCTGTGTGCCTGAAATCTGCCAGCTACTGCTGCCTGCATGCTGGCCTGCCAACCTCCACTTTTTCCTGCCACGACTCCGCCCCTCTTACCAGTCTGGATGAATGGTTGTTGGACTTCCATACAGTTCAATTTCCTATGAGTTCTGGTTATTTTCTTCTTTCTAAATCTTTGTTGTCCTTAATTTTGGTTGTGTGAGGAGGCACAGTGTGGCCACCTAGCCAACCATCTTGGCCGGAAGTCCCGAAGTCTAATTTTTAAAAAAGATTTTATTTGTTTACTTTTAGAGAGTTGGGAAGGGAGGAAGAATGAGAAGGATAGAAACGTTGATGTGTGAGAGAAACATCGATCAGTCACCTCTTGCACATGGCCCACCCAAGGACTGAACCTACAACCTAGATATGAGCCCTGACAGGGAATCGAACCAATGACCTTTTGGCTTATGGGACAATGCTCAACCAACTGAGCCATACTGGTCAGGGCTCAAAGTCTAATTTTATTGTTGATTTTGAAATGTTACTAGAAATGACATGATCCCAAAACTTAGTATGCCAGGAGGATCACACAACCCCATTTATTATCAAAAACTCTGATGTAGGGACAATAATTCTCAAATTTGTCTGCATGTTGGAAACACCTGGAAGCTTTACAAATACTGATACCTGGATTCCACCCACAGAGATACTCATTTATTTGATCAGGGGTGTGGCCTGGGATTTAAAAGAGGATTCTATAGCACAGCCAAGATGGAAGAACCTCTTCCAGCATGACCTGAGAACAGAATCCAGGAAGGAGGCCAAGCCAGAGGACCGTGGATATAATGGTTTCTAGATTTCTCTTTAATTTCAGCTATTGTCAACTATCTCAATACTGTTAATATTGTATGGTTTTCTTCACCCTGGGGTCATTTCTTAGAAGGATCTAGTTTTACATTCTAAGATTTAAGTTAAATTGGGCTAAGGAGAGAATGGTACCTTGTGACAACAACTGGGAAAAAGTATATGAATCACTCCTTACCATGTAGCAATCTATAAAAATGTGAGCTACAATCACTATTAATCAATTTTTTTTAATTTTTAAAAGATTGTATTTATTTCTTTTTAGAGAGAGGGGAAAGGATGGAGAAAGAGAGGGAGAGAAACATCAATGTGTGGCTGCTTCCCATGTGGCCTCCACTGCGGACCCAGCCCGCAACCCAGGTATGTGCCCCGACTGGGAATTGAACCGGCGCCCCTCTGGTTCTCAGCCTGCACTCAATCCACTGAACTACACCAGCCAGGGCCTATTAATCAAAATTTTGACAAGCTACATGAACCATACAGGACCAAAGCAGCCATTTGTATGATATGAACTGCCTCCAAAATAATTCTTACTAATAAACAAAATTCAGTTAAAATGTGTCACCTTTTATTTTGGATACATGTTCTTTCATCATCAACCACTCACTTGCAGGGAAATGAATTGTTTTTCGTGCCTGAAAGTTCTAACCATTCTCATACCTATAGCCGAAAGTAAAACAACCCTACTGTATCACACTAGTTATTACATTGAACAATTCAGATCCCTCCAGAACAAAGCCATTATGAGATTTATACTCACATATGGTTTTCATTCATTTTCTGTCAAGGTCTCACACTTGGTACTTGTTTGGTTTGCTTGCTTGCTTAATTGTGAATGCTAACAAAGGCAACATAGAAACATAGATACAAGTGAGGAAAAGAATTACTGAAAAAGAATTCTTTTCTAAAAATCAGCAAGGAAAAAAATGCAGGAACTCAGCTCTCTGAAAGCAAGAACTAGAAACCCTGCCTCTCTCTGTGTCTCATCCTTGGCATCTATCTTGTTGGTTGCTTCCAGCACCCAGACCTCCCAGAGCCCCTCCCTCGCGCCACTGGCTTGGGTGTACAGTCACTTGATGCCTTAATCTCTTGGAAAGACTTATTTTCCCTACTCAGCTCCAGGCTGTTGGGCTTGCATTTGGTGTAGGTTCTCTGAAGCAAGAGGCTAATGTCATCATTTAGCACTCCTATTAAAAACTCCCTTAATTCCTCCTGCTTAGTCTGGCTCACTGGGTGTTGCCCATTAAAAACAGTTTGGCTTTTGTAATCACAATTAGATCAGGGTGGTGTGACTAATCAGTCAGCTCCCTGCTTCTCTGTTATCTTCTGCGAAGTGAGTCAGTTTCAACACGAGCCTGTGCTCCTGAGTCCCTCCCTACTCTCTGAAGTTCAAGTTTCTATTTGTCCAGACTCTGGATGTTTTCTATTTAAAAAAGGCTGTTTGTTTTCCTTCTAAAGACATGTTCTGTACTCCCTCTCAGGAGTGAAAGTAACTCCCACAGGCATTTGGAGAAATTCCCATAATGTGAGTTTCTATACAGAATGTGAGTTCCCTCAGTTTGGGAAATTGTATCAATTATACAAGCAGTTCAGGTCAACACATGCCTACTGAGTGTTTACAGTGTGCCAAGTACTTTTCATATAGCCTCATTTTATATCTAAACTTTATTTTACAGCAGTTCTAGATTTACAGAAAAATTACAAAGATAAGAGAGCTTCCATATATCCCACACTCCATCTCCCTTATTATCAGAATCGTACATTAGTACAATAGGCATGTTTGTTACAATAATATAATGATACACTAACGTATTGGTGCTGATGCATTACATTAACTAACACCCGTATTATTCATACTTCCTTAGTTTTTCTCTAACGTCCTTTTCCTGTCCCAGTATCCCATCCCGGATACATTACTTTTAATCACCATGTCTTCTTAGGCTCCACTGGACTGGGACAGGTGCTCAGACTTTCTTCTCAATGAACTTGACAGTTTTGAGGAGCACTGGTCAGGTATTTTGTAGAATGTCCCTTAATTGGGATTTGACTAATGTTTGTTTTTTTTGTTTGTTTTTTTTTATTAGACTGGGGTTAAGTGTTCTTGAGAGGAAGCCCACAGAGGCAGAATGCCATTTCCATCACATCATGTCAAAGGGTGTGCACATCTGTGTCAGCATGACTTACCGGTGTTGACGCAGCCTTGGTCACATGTCTGAGGTAACATTTGTCAGATTTCTCTACTGTAATTTTACAGTGACTTTGCCTCTCTTCCCCTCTCCATCCGCACTCTTCTGAAAGAATCACTTTGCGCTACTCACACTGAAGAAGTAGGGAATTATGGTCCACTTTCTTGAGGGCAGAGTAATTAGGATAAATTTAAGGATTTTTAAAAAAATACTTTGGCTTACAATCCCATAAGCCCTCCTTTGTTTATTTTCTTGCTCAAATTTTTCCAGCTTTGGTCACTGGAAACTCTTTTTGTTGGCTCCTTGTCCCTTTGACATACTCCTTCATTGTGGATTTTTTTAGCACTTCCTTAATTTCTGGCTTTATAAAATGCTCCAGGCTTATTGTGTATATTTCCTGTCCTAGACCTACAATCAGTAATATCTCTACGAAGCCCTGTTCCTTTTATTGGGGAATGGTACTAGAAATCAAGATCAGGGTGATAGATATGCTCCTTGTTGCTGCGGTGTTTTTGCTTCTCAGTTGAAAGAGAAAGGAACTATATGTGTGTATACTAACCCATGTATTTACATATAAACAAACATTCTTACCTGTAACCATTGGTATCTGCATTAAGCAAATCATGAGTTAATACAGATGCCCCCAACTCTAGACCATTACCACATCAATCATTCTAGCCACCTTCCCTTGCTCCAACAATGAGAAACCTGGCTCCCACTGTCCACCACTCATTTATTTAATTGTTCAATCCCATTGTAACAGGGTGCAGCCAAGAGGGGGGCCCCAAAAAGGGATTTGGAATGGGGCCCAGAACTCAGGGTGTCCAGGAAAAATTAGACATATAAGATGTCCTCACCCTTTCCCCTTGGGTGTGAGTTGGGGGAAGGGACAAATGGAGCAGGGCCATTGAGAGCTGTTTTGCATAGCAACAGCTTTGCAGATAACCTCTGGAATGGTCATTTAACATATCTATAACCTTTAACTGGTTTCATAGATATGTTAAACAGCTGTGGCCATGCTTTGAGCCAGGGAGAAGGGAGTGACTTCCACCCAAGATGGAACTGGAAGGCAACTCCCCCTGTTTGCGGTGCCTGCGTGAGAGCTTGGAGATGATTGGCTCCACGTCCTGGGACCACACCTGCCCAGACTCACTATGGCAGCCCAGTAAAGCTGGAAGGATACAGGAGTGCTGGCAGGTGTAGCTGATTGTAGAAGGAGTTGGAAATGGGGCTGCAGAAGAAGATTGGCGTGGGGATTTAAACCCAGGCATGGCAGCCATGTGAAGGGGAGAACCACACACTTTGGGCAGAGTCAGGACCCTAGCAGCCCTGTGAGGGAGAATTACTATGTGTCTTTAGCAGAGAATTGGTCAAAGCCGAGGGGCGACCCCCTCCCCACAACTTAGGTGAAGGGGGAGCCACGTGGCTTTGCCAGAGTGGAGACCCCTTCCCTGCAACTTTGGTAGAAGAGGACCACAGGTCTTTGGGGTGCTCCTTTGGCTGCATGGCCTGGGAAGCAGGAGAGACTTTGCCTGGAAGAAGGATGAAAGAACTCTTACCAGTAGGCCCATGAGAAGGTACCACATGGCTTTGGATTAATCAGAGATCCTGCCTGGATGGCGACACAGCTGACGGTGACAGGAGTCTGGATCCCGAACATTTTCTTCTTTTCCTGAGTTATGATACCCTGAATTAGGGCAGAGGGAGAAGGAAGCACTGTGGGCATCTGTGGGTATCCTAAAGGACTTTGACATTTTAATGAAGACGTTAGGTCACTACTTTAAGTCTGTATAGCATTAAATAAACATTTCCTTTCCTTTTCACAAATCTCTGGCTGTGAGAGACATCTTTCCATAAGGCAGCGGACAATAATGGACCTTGGCCCCTGTGGCCTCTGTGTCCTGTAACACCAGTATACACGTGTAACAGTGTCTGACTTGTTGTTAACCAGTACCCCAGTGGGAGGCAACTTTATCAACTGGAGTAGTTTTCCAGAAAGTCTGAGAGACATTATTCTGGATTGTCATGAGCTTTGCATCATCCAACAACCCTGTTACCAAGGGAGAGGGGAAGAACCAATAAGGGAAGACAATTAATGGTCTCTGCCACAGAAAGCGTTGGAGTGGCAGGTCGGGGAAGGGAAAAACATTGATTTTATCTTGAATTTTAGCTGAGTTTCTATGACAAGTCAGTTATTTTCTTCTTCAGACATCAACCTTTTCATGCAAAGCTCATTTCCTTCCTTTGCCACAGCACAGGTTCTGTCTTCCTTCAGCCTCCACAGCCACCAGCCATCACTGACAGAAGGAGGGGAGAAACCTCACTGAGTACATCATACACTGCAAGGCGAGAGGGCAGGCTAATGAGGTGGTGAGGGAGGGATGCATGAAAGTATCAGCTAGTTGGGGGGCATCTTAAAGTAGCAGAGATTGCAAATATGTGCTAACTGATCTGAGATATTAATACAACAAAGGGAAAGAAATGTGGGGGATGGGATGGGCTTTCCCCGAGGACCATTAGTGACGCCCCACGCGCCACTTTGACTGGTCTGTGCGTTTCACTGATCTATCATATCAAACAGCACAGCTGCGTCAGTGGGCTATTTTCAGCCAGTGGCAGTTGGCAATTCTAAAAGCAAACCCTTTCATACTCACTCTTTAAACTTGACCTGCTATCTAGGAAGTACTGTGCCAATACATGGGAAAGAGCAAAGTAACTCTATCCAGGAAATCTAAAGTTTCCCCTGTCAAATGAGAAGATGCAGAGTTTAAGATTCTTGAAAAAAGGAAAGGGCGAGGTAGATGGAAGAGGGGCTTTGGAGTCCCATTCATCTGGGTTTGATCCCTAGCTCTGCAGCTGAACAGCTTACAACCCTAAGCAAATGATTTGCTGTTCTTTAGATTAAATTACTGAATTATTAAATATAATTTATTAAGAAAATATCAAAATGATACAGTTTATTATAAAATATGTGACAAAACCCATGGAATTTTGTTGCCCAAAGAGTGAGCCCTAATGCTTACAAATGTATATACATCCTTTGGAGGTTAGAGGGATCCCAGGATGGAATGCAGACGGTGAGAAAACTGTATCACAAGCACATGAAACTACACCACCAGGAAAAGTGTCCATGTAACCTGGAAGACTGCAGATGAAAGGAACCACACAGCAGCGCTGAGCTCCAGTTGGAAGTAAGATGTGAAACTCTCAGTAAGTGTCCTTGAAAGGAGGGGCGGGACCTTCTCACTCCTCCTCCCTCCTCCTGGGTTGCTGTCTGGGTGGAGCACCCATTTTGGACATGAGGTGGAAGACAAGGGTCCAGGGTGATAGAACAAGAAGGTAGCAGCCTGTCTTATGGTTGTGAAGCCACCGTTCCAGCTGAATTTACATGAAAAGAAAAAGAAACCACTGCCTTGTTTAACCCCTTCTTATTCGGACTTTCCTGTCACAGGTGAATCTAATACCAACTAATACAGATTTTACTTGTATATTTTCTTCCACCAAATCTTCAACCCCTCAAGAAATGAGGTTACATACTTTCTTAAGTACCTAATTCTAGGTAATGACAGGTGTGCAAAAAAAGTGGACCTTTGCTCACAAAAAGATTACGCTTTTGTATGGAATAATAGTAATTGTTCAGTAGCATAATTAGTATTCTCACAAAAGCATTACTTAAATGAGCCAAAAAATGTAAATTTAGCTTTAATTTCCTTTATAGCACAAGTACACACTTACTGAATTTTGGGAGAAATGCCAGGAAGTATAAGCTTTAAAAATGTAAAGCAACACAAAATAAAAATACTAGTATGCTGGTTTGGGAAGTGGTAAGTGCCATTGACCTGCAACAATGGAACTATTAAGAAAATATTACTCATGAGTGTTATGTTAGAAGGCATGTTGTTTTTCTTTCAAGTATTTCCATAAACAGGCACTAATAGTCTAATCTCTCCCTCTCTCTTTTTTTCTCTTTCTCTTCTCACTGTGCCCCCACACCCCAGACATTTGATGTAACACTGGATTTAGAAATTACAAGCCTCTTCATGGAATGATAGAACAGGAGAGGAAGATGGCAGTTAATAGTTGCTAGGTGTCCATTTCAAAATGGTTACCTAGCAACAGTTCCAGCCCATAGCTACCAGGAGTAGTGCCAGGAGCTTACAGTTGAAAAGCTTGCTTGAGCTACATACTTGCTCCACTAACTATCTCATCTGCATGGTTTTCAAAATTAGAATCACCTTTTGGTGTCATGAGGGCGGATGCTCAAGTGATCATCTGTGTTACCTGTCTTGCCTCAGGTTTGGAGTGAACATGTTCACTGGGTTGACAGAAAACCACTTAAGTTGTGGGGGAAAATATCTGATAGTATTTGAAGACAAAATAAACATTCTCAAAGTTCCTAGATGCCAGGGATGGCAGCTACGTGAATTTATAAATAGATTTAAAGACGTGAAGTCCACTTTCAAGTAAGAAAAGTAAGAGTTTATTTAAACCCACAGAATAAATTTGAAGTTTAGATCAGTATTAAATAAAATAATTTTCACTAAAGTTAAGTATCATTCTCAGAGCACTCTAACTAACTCAGCCTCCCAAGTTTTTATCTGTTTATGTTCAGTTCCTGGAAACTAAGACAAATTTCTATAAAAGAAGAAACACAGCATGTATTACAGGTGTTGTGTTTTGCTATCCGTATCCCATCATCAAGCCGCTGCACCTTTATTTCCTTTGCATTAAGCCTCTCTGCTTGTTTAAACCTATTTTCTATCTGCATTTCAAAATTGTAAAAATATTTCACTTCTACGATTTCTTTGTAAAGCCTTTGGAGATTGGACCTGTCAAAAGGAGAACCTCTCAAGAAGGTTTAAATGCATATCACACACGCTGTATGGGTTAAGACATGAGATTTCTATTAAAAATCAAATTGGCAGAGACTCGGATATTTGCACACTGGTGTTCATAGTAGCATAGATATTTGTATGCCAATGTTCATAGAAGCATTATTCACAATAACCAAAAGGTGGAATAACCCAAGTGTCCATCAACAGGTGAATGGATAGCCAAAGTAGGACATAAACATAAAATAGAATAGTACTCAGCCCTGAAAAACAAAGACGTCATGACATACACTCCAACATGGATGAAACTCAAGGACATGGTGCTGAGTGAAATAAGCCAGACACACAAGGACAAATACTGTATGGTTTTGCTTCTGCAGGGTACTGAGAACAGTCAAATTCCCAAAGTCAGAAAGTAGATTGGCCATTCCTGGGGTTGGGGGCTGGGGAATGGGGAGTTCTTGTTCAACAGTCACGAAGTTTCAGTGGCAGAAGGTGAAAATTTCTGGAAATGGACAATATTTCTGGTGATGATTGTACAATACTGTAAATGTAATTAACGTCCATCAACCGTCTACCTAAATGGGGTTAAAATGGGAGACTTCAGTTATGTATATTTTACCACAATAAAAAAATTAAATGCACGTATTTGGTCCAGACCCAATATTAACAGTGCCCTAGCGTTCTCACGAGAGAGACTTACATGGAGAGAAAGAGCTGCCGCGGGCGTTGCTGTGATGCACACCCATGTCCTGAAGCATGACCACATTATTGAAGCAGCAAAATCCTGCCTGATTCTTGCTAGGAATTCTGACATCTGTTAAACCAAAAGTTAAAAAAAAGTGAAAGGTTGACTCTTTTGAAGGGACAAGGGGCTGTCAGTATGTACTCTAACAAATATTCACTGTGATGGTTTTCATTATCCTTTTTCCTTCTATGGCCAGGCATTTCTCAAATTTATCTAGCCTAAAGGATTAAATGAAGTATATTTAAAAGTGAGCTAGACTTGAAATTAGACTTTGCTATTGCTTCCCTTAAGCGGAACTTTCATAAATTATACATTACTTTTATAACTCCTATTCAGTGGTATAATTATAATGCTTAGTTTGCTAGTTTTCTCATCTGGGCCCTAAACTGGGACACTGTGGTAACTGTCACATAGAGATCCTGCCATTTTAATTTTAGTGCCATGGATTAATCACAATGGAATCCAAAGGAAGATCAAAATTTTAGGCTTTCCTGAGTCACAAACTTAAAATGCATAGTTTCGATAAAGGTGACTCATTCACTTAAAAGCATGATTTTTATATTTTGATATGCATTTCCTTTGTTTCCTTGTTGCAAAAGTAAAGTGTATCTGTTATAGAAAAATCAGGAAATATGTGTAGACATAACAAATCCTAGGGGCCCACCTAGCGCAATGGCCACACAGAATTCTATCAAAGAAGCCTGGGAGGCTGGCATGTTGCCTCTAACGGTTCTGTGCTGATTACATTCCATGTTCTGCACCCCATTTCCTCCAACTGCAACCCCCCAGCCTTCGCTGTGCAGATCTATCCTCTCAGAGGCCAAGCCTCACACAGTATCATGCAGGTCTCCTGTCTTTTCACTCGTTGGGTTCAGCCAACGGAAGGACTAGCAGCCCCGCATCTCAGGCATCCCAAAGAAGTAGCTACTTCCCAGAAGAAATACAGTTACCTTGTGTGAGGTTCCTTCAGAAGCAGATCTTGAAACAAAAATTTGAATACCAATAGTTTATTTTGGAGGTGATCCCAAGCACAGTGATAGGGAAAATGTGGAAGTGAGATAGGGAAGAGAAGAGAATAAACAAAAGGGAGTATTATCATGCAAATCACCCTTATGGGTGCCTGATGCTTAATCTCTTGAGGGAGATCTTCGAAACAGTGAAGAATCTGCAGCTTAGAGCTGCCTGGGGATTTGGGATATTTATCTATCCTTGATAGAGGGGCTTTAGGAGGACGCTGCATTTTGGGCCCTGAGGACAAGGGAAGAGCAGGGAGAGATCAAGAATGAAAAAGCTGGATGACAATGCTGAACTATACCCATTGGTTCCTCCAAAGAAGTTGCTGGACATCCAGTCTCAGTGGAGTGGCAGGAGTTAAAGCAAGGACGTCTCAGAGGGGAAAGTGGAGGTAATGTGTGTGGATCATTCTTTCAAGAAACTTGATTTTGAAAGAGAAGAGAGTAAAAGAGCTGCAGCTAAAAGGCTATGGGGATAGAGCAATGCTTTTCAAACTGGGACCTTTAAAAATATTCTCGGCCTATAAGGCCTGAGAATTTTAACACACACACACACACACACA
>PVKU01005894.1:0-114413 GCA_004027475.1 Anoura caudifer | reverse complement strand
ATATTAACAACCATGCCTAAAACAAAAGCAAACTAAGCCAACAGCTAGACCAGGAGCAAGAACACAGAAATGGAGACCACATGGAGGTTTAGCGACAGGGGAGTGGGAGGAGGAGAGAGGGGGAAAGATACAGAGAATAAGTAGCATAGACGATGGGTAGAAAATAGACAGGGGGAGGGCAAGAATAGTGTGGGAAAAGTAGAAGCTAAAGAACTTATGACACATGGACATGAACTAAAGGGGGGGATGTGGGTGGGAGGGGGTGTGCAGGGTGGAGGGTAATGATGGGGGAGAAATGGGACAACTGTAATAGCATAATCAATAAAATATAATTAAAAAATAAACTCCTAAGATAGGGACAAGAATTGGGATCTCAGTATGCCTGGGGAAACACATTAGGTTATCAGAGTGAGCACTGGAATGGTGAATGAAGAATCAACAGGTGCAGGGCAACATGTTTTGTGCGGGACTGCAGACACCATTGTTGCTGTTCACCTCAGTGGCCCTCACACCTACAAGGGTGTCCATTACAAATGTTTGTTGAATGAATAAATGTGGTGTGAATGAATGGATATAAATGAGGAAGAATATGTGTAGAATTGTCGATCCCAAAACCCTTTGGAGAAGGGGTTCAGTTAATTACATTGCTGTGTTTCAGTCTATTTACACCAGGAGGGAATTGTTAAAATGGCAACAGGATGATCTGTTTACTGCTTCTAGCCCCTGCTTCCTCTCTCATTGGTCAAGAGTACAGTTCTCAAGTGCTGAGTTCATTAACACTGTTCAAGGGCTCCATTTTGAATTCTCTTGTCTGAGATGGGGTTCCTGATCTTTCTTTCTGCAGCTATGGATAAGGGACATGTTCAATTTACCTGAAATGTTTACACAGTTAATGCATATTTCAACTTCTGCTTGCTTTGACAATTCAGTGTTACCTGTAAATGCTTCTATTTGAAGGACTAATTTTATGAATAGTCCAATTAATTAAGTACCTTGGTGTCTTGCTTTCAAATACCATTTATACACAGCACCGCATATTACAAAACCCGGATCCAGTGTTCTTACAGCTGGTTAATTCTATTTACTTAAGAAACTTTGATAATTTGCATTTAAATTATTCTTGATTTACTGCTATTTTGATAGGACTTTGCAATGTCAAAAGTCAGAAGCTTTCAAACTTATTTTAAATGAAGTTCAACCTGAGGAAAGATAGATAATTCACTTAAAATAAAGTCCCAACTCTCCCATATTCCTCAGAGCATGCTTCCAGTTTTCAGTAAGCCATATTACCCTGATAAGCCTAGAGGCTGATATCTGACCTTCTGAAAAATTGTACCATAATCGTGCTATTTAAAACTTTACAAATTAGTTTTATTGTATTTCTAAGATAGCACAGGTAATTGCAGTTACTTAAAAATCAAAAGATCTCTAATCATCGTGAATACATTTCACTTCATATTAGACTGCCACCTATGTACACGCTACTTTGAATGACCTTCCTTCAAGTCAACCCCCTATTTGGCTCATTTTTTCCTCCAATAACCTAGGTTTTCTTCATTGACTAGATGGATAGATAGATAGATGGATAGATAGATAGATAGAGGTGATATAGATATAGATATTTATAGACATCAATTTTCCAACAAAATTACGATTCTAAGTTCTGAACCTTTGAGTGTAAAGTTTGCTTCAGGTAGCATCTGCTGGCACTTGATTTACGATTTGCACATTGAGACCTTCAAGTCATAAGAGATAAGACATTCATTTTCTAAGTCCTCCCACATTAGTCATTTGGCTAAAAAATGGCCCTTAAAAATCACAGAGCTTCAAAAACAAATGAGCTAACTTAAGATAATGTCTGTTCTGCCTCAAAAGCAAAGGTTACCATTTTAGAAATTGCCTCTAGTGTGCGAGCTTTAAAATTCAACAAAGTGTCTGAAACCCAGCTGCAGCTGTAGCTCCCATCTCTCTCTGCACTCTTGCAGCTGAGTATATATATCATCCAATGGAAGCACCAAATTAATACTGTGTACGGGAAGGTCCATAGGTTTCAGCGAAGATCACTAAATTGCTTAGAAACTTAAAAATTTTTAAGTACCTGGCTTCCATCCACCTTAATTCTTCTGGCTTTTGGGGCTCTGAAACTGCTTCTAGGTAGAATAGATGATTCAGTTTAGAAAACAACCTAAGGTGCAGCTTGTACCTGCCATCATGGTGCTCAAGATCAAATCCATGAAGGAAAAAAACCAACCACAATGATCTCAATAAAATTTGGTCACCCAATGAAGTTCAAAGAAAGCTGAGTGAGGAGAGGTAATTTATGCAGTTGTTCATTTCATTCAAGAAGGTTGAAAAAGGAGAAGTCAAGTTTATCTTTTCAACCTCTTAATTATTTGAAGAATTATTCAGAAAATAAACTTTAAGCTTTGACTTTCAACAGAATTCTTGTCCCAATTAAGTTATTTGAAAATGCTACTATGAACACCTGAGAGGAAACAAACAAGGGGTCTGTGTTACTCCCCCAAACTATTCTTTTAAAAAAAGATATCAAATTTTCATTTTTGATACATGCATGCCCACATGCCCCAGTAACTAATCTTTCTGCTGTAAACAACTAAAAATACTAGGTTAGAAATGAAAAAAAATGAAAAATGGCCTCAAAGGCCAAAAACAAAATGAAAGCAGTAATCTGCAGAGTTAAGCAAACTCCAAAGCTGCTGGCTACTTTGAAGGCACCTGATAATCTCTGGTGACCTCGAGTCTCATTTTTGACAACTGCATGGGAGACGGGAGACAGGAAACAAAGATGCCTGGAGTCTGCCCTGCAGTGGAGACTATTAGATTAGAAGACCCCCAAATAAAGCCAGAACCCCTACTGCTGCATCTTCAGGGAAAAGCCCAGGAGGGCCTGGGTCATTTTGTACATAAGTCTATGTATTTTAATAGATAGTAATATATATTTAATACATTATTTTAATATACATATATATGCATTTTTTTCCATGTCTATGTCAGAAGCCACAGCAGAGTGCTGTACATTTTTCTTTATTTCACTATCCAATGATTTAATTTCAGGCACATTTTATGGGAAGAACGTAGGTACATTAGTTTAAAGGACAAAGCAACTATGTCTGCAATAATCACATTATATCATTATTGCTTCTTAGAGAAAAAAAAAAAAACTGTCCTTGTTATAGACTAAGATTTCCTCTCTTTGGAATACTGGTTTTGCTTCCTAGACCAGTCAGCTACACCTTTGTAACAAACAATCCCAAAACCTAGTGGCTTAAAACACCATTTATCTTGCTTAAAAATCTGCAACTTGTGCAGAGATTGTCAGGGACAGTTCATCTCTTCTCCGTTTGGCACGAGTAGCGCAGTTCAATGGCTGGGAATCTGACTCATGTGAAACCTCATTCACTCAAATATCTGGCAGTTGATGCCAGCTGTTGTCTGGGAACTGGCTGGGTTGGCCACCAGGATACCTACACATGCCCCTCCATTCAGCATGGGCTTCCTGACACCTGACGCCCGGGTCCTAAGGGCAAGCATCGTGAGAGACACACACACAGAGGCCGTATTCCATGTGTTGACATAGCCTCAGAAATCAGGTGGTACCATTTCTGCAACATTCTATTGACTGAGGAAGTCAAAATAGTCTTCTAATTTCAAGAAGAAAGAAGAAATATACCCCACCTTCTAACAGGAGTAGGACAAACTTCTAGGAGAGTACGCAGGACCAAAAAGTCTTGCTACGGCCATTTTTTAAGAAAATACAATGTACTATGTTTCTCAGTCTCATTACAAAATTGTCATCATATGGGCTCAATGCTTAGCCAAAACGGAGGGAGAAAGAATCCAGAGACAGAATGGTTGTTGGGTGACGGTTAGCCGGAGAGCTCACGTTGCACCCTTGCTTAACTGCATGCCACCGGAGGGGAGCCCCTCACCTTCCTCTTCCTGGCACTAACGCTCTCGAAAGGCTCCAGCCCATGTCTCCTTCAGAGGCTGCAGGCCTCCCTGCCATCCTCACGCACCGGTGCTCCCAGGGAGTAATCGTGAATGCCTCTTACGTCCTTTCTGAGGGTCAAAAGAGTGTCCTTACCAATGTGATGAAGATTATTACATAAAAGTGACACCATTTATATTCTGTGAAAACTAGTGATTTTTGAAGACTAGGCCAAGGCTACAATAAGAAGTAACAAGATGACACCAAGCAAAGAGCAGAGAAGAGAAAGATGTAAAGTATAAGGCAGGGGGTTATCACAGAACGGCCACTGTGGAAGACAAGGCAGATCGTGTCTCCCTGTTCGAACAGCTTCCCATCAGCATGCACGCTCACAGCAGCTTGACGTTCCGCCCTCCTGCAGTTTTCCTCATGTTTTGTCAGCCTGGTGTCCCGCGATACTTCAAGATAAAACAAGAAAGCTATCTTAGGCATCCAAGAACGTCAATATTCTCTCTTCTAAATGTATCACCTTAAGTCTTTTTCTTAATATGAAAGAAGTCACTCTTCTTAAAATAGTTTATGAAGTCCTCACAGAGCTAGAAGAAACATTTGAGGGAAGAGATCATAATAGTCCTTCCATTTCCCCCTGAATGATGCCATAAAGGTCTGTGATCCAGAATCAGGGTAGGGGTTGCAGGGCGTGCAGAGGAGTAAGCCCGTTGCTGATGACTCAGAGCACGACCAAAGGAAGACTTCCCGCATGGCCGCATAGCCCCTGCAGCACCGGAGACTAAAGAAGCCAACGCTCTAGCCTTTTCGGCTCCTGACACGTCCCCCTGAGACAGAGTGTATTCTGTACAGTTTTCCCTTTCCATTTCTACATGTCTTAAGTACTTGTTGAAAAGTGTCAGGCAGAAAAAAAAATAGTTGTTTTTTTTTTTGTTTTGTTTTAAAAAGTCTTTTTAGAAGGATTTGCTTCAAAATGATTTTAGTACAAAATCAAAATAGGATGCGCCAAGGTGGCGGTGAATGGGGGGTCTGGGGGTGATGACATCAGCCCAGGTCGCCCTGCTCCCAGGCCCCAGCTTCCCCAGGTCCTCCTGCCTCA
The DNA here is from genome assembly GCA_004027475.1 of Anoura caudifer. NCBI lineage: Eukaryota > Metazoa > Chordata > Mammalia > Chiroptera > Phyllostomidae > Anoura > Anoura caudifer. The sequence continues at coordinate 109,356 of PVKU01005894.1, read as the reverse complement.
CTCCCTGATGTTCGCTCTGCCCTGGCTCTTTTGAATTTCAGCTCCACTCATAGAAATCCCCTTCTCATTTCACCTTTCCTCCCTTCTCTTTAGTCCAACTATCAAAATTAGACCAGTGTTACTGTCACCAAAAGGTGTCCTTCCAAATAAAAAGCTAAGGCAATTTTCCACCCAGGTGTTTCTATCCTTGCATTACAGAACACGCCCAATGAAATCAAGCAGATCAGCTGCCAAGCACACGGGTGCCAGGTTTTGGTGGTGCTTGGGGTGCTGGGAAGCCCCAGAACAGAGGTGCAAGTTATGTGGACTTTTTTTTAGTTAATTCCCCACATTCCCTTTCACTGACCTTGTCCCCTCCCAAAACTTGAAGCTCTCACCTTGTGCTGGGTTGCTTAAAGCCGTCCACAGAGAAACTCACAGGACAATCTCTCCCTTTCTCCCACCAAAACTTCACTTCCAAACCCTGTCTCTCAAGTTCCACCCTGACCTCAACAGCCTACTCTGTTATTTCATGCTGGAATATGACTATCTATCTATGGTTGAATAATTTCTTGCCACTTTCGAAATAAGGATTTCTAGACATGACGCTTTTATTCATCTCACTAGACTGAAGTTGGGAGCAGTTAGAAGACCATGTGGTACAGTTTAAAACACTCTGGGCTAAAAACTGCCTGGTCTCTAATAACAGGAGCAATTCTATTAACACCGTACTATGTCATAGGAAAGTGCAAAAGCCAGTCTTCCCAAGCACTCTGTCCCCATTACCATTAAATCTGCATTATTACAAATCAAGTAAATTGTTGCTTGTTGACACATTTACATCCATGTTGCAGTAACTCCAGCTACTCTACCAGCATAGAAATTCTCTTACTCTTGCATTCAGGTTGACCTGACATTACCGTCTGGGCTACGAACGACGTCTGTCTCTGCCTTTCCCCGTGCCGCTCCGCTGGCCGCAGCAGCCAGAGCCTTCCTACCGAAAATCAGTCCACGGTGCTCCTCTGCTGGAAGCCCCGCAGGGGCTCCCATGTCATCAGAGTCAAAACAGAGCTTAGAGAGCTGCAAGATCTAGCCTCTGCCACTCCCCACCGCACCCAGCCATTTTCTTTCAGTTCTTATCCCGGCGCTCACTTCCCGCTAGATAACTTAACGACCCAGGCGCAGCCTCACCTCCAGGCTTTGGCACTTGCAGGGCCTCTTCCTGACACTCCTTTCCCGCAGACACACACACGGCTCCCTTTTCCTCCATCAGCGTTTTGTTTAAACATAGTCTTCTCAGGAAGATACCACATCGTTCTGCGTAAATATGCAGCCCCCTGAACACCCTGACCTTGCTCAGGCTTTTCCCACAGTGCTTATTTTCTTTCATGACGCTATGGATTTGGTTTATTTAGTATGTTTATGGCTTGATTCCTTCCAGTAGAATGTAAGCTTCATGGAAGCAGGAATTTTTGTCAATTTTCTTCACCAGTCCCTCCAAGACTATAAAGGAGCCTAGCAAATAGTTGGTATGATATATATAGGTATAGCTATAGATACAGATGATATAGATATAGATGGTATGATATATATATATATATTTAATGAATTAACAAAGGTTTTGGTACTTCCTTTTCTCATCTCCTACCTTCAAGTTCCCCAGGAAAAGAAGAAAGCCCTATTCATGCTGTAAAATTGACGTCAATTATACATGTGGACTTTGGCAATGCTCTGGGATCCAAAGATGTCTCTCTCCTTCATGTGGTAAGAGATTTGAAAGTACATTATTCTCTCCCAATAGCCTACGCTCACCCAAATCGATATGAATACATTTTAAGTCCTGGGCTTACTTAACAAGATCACGCTATTTCTGGGTACAATGTCTCCTCTCTAAATGCCAGTGCAATTTATGAGCCCTGCAAACTCAATGGATTTGGATTGTGAGGAATGATTTGAAAATAAACATGCCTGGGAGATTTAGTCCCTTAACATCTTATTCAAACATCTGACTGCTAGTATAGTGACTTTTTGGAATGGTGGCAACACAGTCACAGATGTGCAAACAAATGTGAATGTCGGTATATATTGTGGGTGTTTGAATTCTTTTGGTATCACAGTCCTGTAGCAAAATCTTTCGGTCATATTGTTCACGGGTCACTTGCTGGGCTTTAATGCAGAAAATCAAAGAGTTTTACACAAACTTATGCCAAATGGTATTTAGGGTTGTGAAGAAGGCAGAGAAACCAGTAGTGGTTGTTCAAATTCAAGGTTTCCAGGGGGAGCTCCACAATGCATTTCTTTCTAATTACATAAGCAAGCTTTTTTACTTGGCTAACTACAAAGATGGCCATTGTGGGGATCAATCATACTAGTACAGAATTTTCAAAAGCACTTGAGCTGCAAATATGCATTGGCATTACCCACACAGAATAGATCCTTGACTTGCTCTCCAAGCCATTCACACCTCATTCTACTACTTTTGCAGAGAAATGGATTGCGAGGGCTCAGGCCTATACCTGCGTGGACACATGGAAAAGGAAATCGAAGGGGAACTGAAAGCAGACACTGAATATATCAGATTCCTTTTAGGCACGATGCCAAAATTTCAATAGAACCACTCCTTAAATTCCATTAGACCTACACTGACTCTCATCCAGCTCAAAAGTTTTATGCTTCACTGATTCCTTCAGACCCTCAGGGTATTGATGTTAACTAATTTGTTTGGCTGAATTAGGATGAGATTTCTGATGCTTGAACAGCAACAATTTCATGGTATAAGAAATGCAGAGACCAGAAAGCTGACCTGGGGGGAGTTTATTCTGTCAGGACTTTATTTAAAAACAAATAAACAAAAACCCATGGTCCAAGCAATTCAAATACCCCCTGAGGCTGCCAGCCCTACAAGATGGGGGGAGACATGTTCTTACAAACAGAAAAAAAAAATATCTAAAGGAGGAATCAAGGACCACAGAAGATGGCAGGGGGGTTCCAAGGGCAAAGAAAATAAAGGGTGATGTTCCTCCACTACGTGAATATTAGTATAATCTACTTCAATTGCCTTATCTAATTAAGTTAAAAGGCAATGTGGTGTAATAAAAGTATCGATTTGGAAGTCAGGACACCTACATAACGTGATCAATTAGCTGGTGCAAATGTCTTCATTTCTCTGAGCATCATTCTCCGTAACTGTAAAACTAAGGAATTTGGCTCTGAAGACTGAATGGTTGCTTTTAAGTTACAAGTACCTAAAGTTTAGATCATGCCTTGTTTATATACTACGTGTGTGCGTGCGTGTGTGTGTGTGTGTGTGTGTGTGTGATTTAGGGCAAATTGCATCTCCCTCTAAGTTTTGGTTTATTCCTATTCAAATAGGGGGACAAATACTATCTCAAAATGTAGTCACTTAGCTGCAAGAAAAGAAAATGCACAAAAGCATTTGTCACCTATTAGGTTCTTTGTCAATATCTGTTTGAGGCTGGGAGAAGGACAAAGAGGGTAAAGGGGTCAAATACACGGAAGTGACAGAAGGAGACTTCATGGGGTGAGCACACAATGACGCACAAATGTCGTATTATAAAATTGTGCACCTAAAACTTAAATAATGTTATTTGTTAACCAATGTTACCCCAGTAGATTTAATGTGAAAATATGTGTTTTAGTCCCACACTATTCTCCATGTGTGGGAACAGGGCGTGTGGGATGGGCGGAGGAGGACAAAGAAGGAAAAATCGGGACAAATGTAGTACAATAACAGTAAAAAATAATTAAAATAAAAAAGTATTTGTTTTAAAAAAGAAAAATTTTAAAGATAATCTCAGAGAGGAGTCAGGAAAAAATAAGAAAAAGGATTAAGATATGAAAAAACTCTAACATCTTACTTACATTATCATTATGTGTGATGCTATTCTATTAATTCAACTAAATAATACAAATAATAGTAGGTGGTGCGTGGGAAGTCCCAGCCAAAAAGAAATCATGAGCCAAGGGCAGCTTTGAAAGGGATGGGAAGTGCTTACTTTGAGAGCACATGTACTAAAATTGGAATGAAAAGGGATGGGGAAAACCAGACGGAAGTGGCTGGCTCAGTCCAGAGAGGAGCCAATAGCGCAGATTACCAAACCCAAAGGGTGCGGTGCTCTTGATTTCAATCTGAGTCAGGCCTCAGGTCCAAGAGATCTGCAGGGCAGGCTTCGCTGGCAGAAGTTTTTAGTGCAAGTGGAAATAATGTATCTAGGAGGAGGGTGGATGGCTTTAAGAAAGGTATCAAAAGCATCCTTGGGGTCCAAGAGCCAGGCCAGTGATTTAGGACCCCTAGCTGACAGTCAGAGCCAGGCCCAGGTGACTGGAATGGGAATGAGACACAATTATTACAAGCAGAAGTTGGGCCAAGAGACTGAGTTATCCATGGTAAAGAGAAAAACAAACAAAAAACAAAAAACAAAAACCTTTTCTAGAGCTCACTGATCCAGAAAGAAAGACGCTGCACATACTCCACCAGCCCAGGCTCTGGCTGATTTAAGGGTTAGATAGTTCTGAGCCTGCAGGTGGGAGGTTTAAGGCCCACAGCTGTGGAAGATGGCACTGGCCCTAATTAGCAACATCTGCAGATGGATCTGGGCACTCTCTTTGCCACAGATTGTAACACATCCTCAACGCTGAGCAACCACAAATGTTACCTACATCCCAGAAGGCAACCTGAGCACCTGCAGCAGATGCGGTGTATCAGTGAGCGGGGAATTAAACCCAATCGGGTCGGAACCCAAAGGAGGACGACAACACAGGAGAAAGCAAGTTCCAGACACCCTCTCAAGACATCCGCTCACGCACATGATGAGCACCTGGAATATCTCACACCAACTTCACTCGAGTGCCTCACTTTGTAAGTTTTTCACAAAACTGAGGCTAAAGGGAGCATTTAGATTCCAAATCCAACCCGCAGTTATGTGGCAGAGCCTGAAGGCAATATTTGGTCTTTCAGGCTAAAATGGAAGAGTAAATGCAGATGGAGGGATTTTTCTCTGCCAACCAGAAAACAACCACCAATATGGTGTTTAACCAGACAGGGGCATGCACTTAAGCCATAGTATTAAGCATTTTGCACATAAAATTGAGACAGTACCTAGGCAGATACAGGAGACCTAATTGTATCAACCAACAATAGTCCCCTGAGAAACAGCATGAATGATTTGCTTCTAAAGGAGACCAAATATTTCACAAGCACAGTTGGGAGAAGCTAGCTGTTTAAAAGCTGGAGATTTTCAAACTATGAACAATTAAATGTTTGGCTTGAAAAGAATTTTAGAAACTTTATTTAGGACCAAAGCCAGCTTTGGTAGTTTGAAACAAACATAGTGTGTTTCATTATGGGGCTCAGGAAGTAACATAAAATATTTTCCACCAAATTTGCCTCCAGGTGGTTGTAGTGGAATTTAGTCAGCAATTTCAGTACAATTTGAAAAGAAATGGCAGGCAGTCCCTTTCGCAATTAGAGACACATCTCAAAATATAAATAAAATGGAGTTAACCCAGCTCTAAAGGTAATCAATGCTGCGAGGTGCAGAGAGCAGAAAAAGGAAAGCAGTAAAGGAAACAAACCACACTGATATTCACGTAAAAAAACTGAGGCTCAGCGATGGTGAAGAGCAGGAAAGTGTGCAGAAGGGAAGACAAAACCATAGCAATCAAGCAGCCAGCTAAATTATAAGCAGGAAAAATAAGTGATCGCTTATGGGGAACAGTCAAGGGAAATCAACAGGTCTACAAACAGATGACAAAATACTAATGATATTGATGATCTCTGGTCCAGAAATGAGCCAAGAATATTTATTTTTAAAAGCTTTGGACGTAATCAGACCACCTCTAGGCCTCGTAGAGAGAAGTTCATCCACCACCTGTACAACACCCAGCTCCAAGATCCTTCAAGGGGGTTCTCTCACTTTCCTCCGAGGCCTCCAACAGTTCTGTCTTGAAAACTCGTGTCCGTAAGGCAGAGCAGTGAACTGAATAGAGCTTTGCTTGGAAATCAGAGAATTGAGGTTTAAACCTAATTCTGTAAATTTCCAGCTACATGACCTTGATCAAATCCCCTCACTTTTCTAATCTTCAATATAGGCAGTCATTTTCAAAAGAAATCAAGACCTACTTCATTCGCATGTTCTCAGGATTACATGAGGAAGAGACAGAGATAGAAGCTTATGGAATACTCATACGGATTGTTGAAAATTCTTAAGGATCTGTTATGTGCAAGTCAAAATGCCAAGCATTTTACATAGTAAATTAGTAAAGCTGTCTTGAGATTGAGGTATGTTATCTGACTTCACCTGTGAGAATGTTGAAGCTGATTTTCCAGAGACTCCTTTCTCTTTGCAAATAATGACATGCAAATGAATAAAGGCAAAAACAAATATCTATTCTAAATATCTATTATATATACATCAATTGTATACATAACCCCTTTAATTGTCAACAAAGGACCTCAAAACCACTAAGAATTATAAGGAAAGGAGATTAATTCCCTGACAGTCTCTCTCTCTCTTTTTTAAATCTTCACCAGAGGATATGTTTTTACTGATTTTAGAAAGAGAGGAAGCGGGGGCAGGGAGAGAGAGAAACATCAGTGTGAGAGAGAAACATCGATCAGCCACCTTCCATACACATGACGCCTCAACCAAGAATCAAACCTGCGACCTTTGGGTGCACAGGACAACGTTCCAACCAAGTGAGCCGCCTGGACAAGGCTGACAGTCTCTTCTTAATCCTGGGCCAATTCCTAATTCACTATTGCTTTGTATTTGTTTGTTTTCTCATTTTTTTTTCTCCCCTGGGGATCTGACTAATTTTTCTCTTTTACTGATACAAACAGTTTCGCTAATCACTCACTCCAGTCTGTGTGTGAAATAGGAATAGCATACTATTTTTTTGCTCCCTAGAAAATAATTTCGTTGTTTCCTTTAAAATATCTAGAGAGTCCATGAAAATAAATAAGAAGATAAATTGCTAGATTCTCAATGTAGAGACAGCACAAATCAAAACACAAATCTATCAGCCGTTACTAACACCCTGCGAAGAAACATAATCTTATTTTCAGAAATCTGGAGCTGTCAAATTTCCTTACAGCTGTCAAGAAGGAATCTCTAATTTTAGGACATTCATCTCTCGGATTTTTTTCTCATGGGGACAATCATCATAATAGCTGTGGAAGTAGAGAAAACAAAGTTGGATATGCTGACTGTATAGAGAGGAAAATCACCTGGCTGCCCTACCAGGTACCAAAGAAGAGACGGTAAATTGAGGGACCCAACATGGTTCATGACTTAGCTGTGACCCATTCAGAGTTATTTCCATATCAATTTATTTCTGGCCTGCTTGATCTGCCTGAAGAATATTCTCTTGCTAGTTATTAAAACAGAGCCACCATAGAGGGAAGTGAAGAATGTTCATTTATTACTCCAAGGAGACCAGCATCAATTAGTCTCATCAGAGTTTTGTAACCTTCCTGCCATTTCCAGGTACTCGAACAGAGTAAGATGATCAGAGACAGTGGTCCAGATTCCACACCCACTCAGACATATGAGTATACGACTTTGTTGTTGCTTGTGGGTTTTGCTTTCTGCATTTATAGGATGGAGTCCCTGGGCACACGTCTGAGGAGCACCTCCTAGAGCAACAATCACAACAACAACAAAACTTAATGAGGCACTTGGGCCAACACCATCGACAGACAGTACCTGGGAGGTTTCTAGAACTACAGAACTGCGAGTCCAGTCCAGACCTACTGAACCAGAATACATCAAGTACCAAGATCTCAGGAGATATGTATATGCTTTTTCATATTTAATCTTAATTGTATGGTTTCGTTCCCTCATACTCTCCTCCTCCCCAGCAATCACCACACTGTTGTCCATGTCCATAAGGGTTTCTTTTCCTGTTTTAAAGTTAAGAAGGCCTATGCTAGAGGCTCGCCATTGACTTAAGTCAGTTGAGAATCATGCTACCAAGTTCAAGTGAGACAAAAGTGGATAGATGATCTGGGAAATTACACCAAGAGTGTCTATTACCGTAGAACCTAATCGCTGGTTGGTGAGAAACTGGAACAAGAAAGGAATCTCCATCATCCAACTCAGATGAGGCACCATGGCTTTTTATTTACTATTGCAGCCTTCAGTGGGAGGCCCTCCATGGGGGCCTGAAGTGCAGAGGCATTACCATGGTCAAGACTAGTTGCTGTTTCTTACGCCTGCTTCTGCCTGTGAAGTGGAGTGACATGCTACTCCTGTTGCCACAGAAGGTCCATACACCTCTGTTCCCCACTATAGAAGGAGTCTTATTCCTGATAAGTGACTCAAGAATAGATCTATTTACTATGACCCCCTTCATGGTGGGTTTGTCCATCCTACCAATATTTGATGTGGAGGTGACAATGATGATAAGAATTGTGATGCAGGTATCTTTGGTTTGCAGTTGCCACAGATGATTAATCAGGGTTGGGGCTAAGAAACGAGCACACAATATCTCAATATGACGTTTACCATAAGGAATTCACTGAAAGTAGACATAAGGGATTCTGTGATAGACACTGAGTATTCACTGCATTAAGCAGTTAAAAATTTTCTTATGTTCTTCATTACAAGGGACTGACCCCTGTAACCCACATTAGCTAGGACCCTTTGTCCAATGACTTCCAGTTAAATGTGAGCAACAGGAGCCTCTTTAAGGGGATTAGTTGAGGCAGAGGAGGGGAGAAGCCATAGACTTTCTATGGTAGCTCTACAACACGTATTATCTCTGGCCTTCTCACCGTGACCCCAGTGCTGACTTAGCAAAGCCCCTACCCTGGGGATCCCAACTCTTTCAGATAGCCTTATGTTTGTCTTTCCACCACAGGAGCTAGGAGTAGCATCCTATTATTGCCTCTTCAGCTCTTCTCAGAACTTTTCATCTTTTTTTCCCATATTACATTCCTTCTAATGAACAATTTAGAATGGGTTCCACTTGACTGGCCTCACCCTGACTTGTACACTGACCTTATGTTCTATAAGCTTCAGCATCAAGGATCACTTTTTGGAAAATCTGACCCAGCAGTGAATGTCATTAAAATTAACCTCCAGGCTTAGAATGAGGTTCATAGAATTTTATTGCAAGAAGGAATGTTAAGCATCATCTAAGTCTCTCACTTCACTAATGAGAAGCTGTTCTTCAGAAAGACAGAGGGTGCCATGTCATCTCACACAGCTCTTAAATAACAAAGCCAAAATAAGCTCTGTCTATGTCCAGCATGCTGATTCTATTTCAATATTTTAAAACTTCTTCCATGGTGTGTCTGCTACCTTCATGAAACCATTTTCATGTTTGATACCAAACTCTATATAGATATATATTTCAATGTTATTGACCAAACATATCTTAGAGGAAATGAATGGACAAATTTAGGGTTCTGTCTTTAACACATACTAAATATTTACCAAATTTGTGGAAGCCTATCAAGTATAGTTGTATTACTCACGGAGTCTACATTAATAATATGGAAAATATTTATTTTTATCTGAATGAAGATGAGAGACTTATGGAAGACCTTAAAATGACATTAAAAAAAGGACATAAAGTAGCCTAATGATAATTCTCTAGGGATGGGAAAGGAACATGACTTCAGAATTATGTATACATACCAGGCAATAATTCATCAAAGCAATATGCTATTCAAAAAAAACCAGAAAAACAGAACAATATGCGTTGTATGAGAGAAAGAGACATTGCTGAATAAACACCCCAAGAAATTAAAGGAAATAAATATGTATGTTCTTGTAGAAGGCAAATACTCTCAAGGCTGTATAACATCATTAAACCAAAGGGCTGATTTTAGGCATAAATCAATAGACAAGATAAGAGAAAATAAGATAACATCCTCTAAGTACATTTCTGGCATCTACAGCAGTTTTGGACAAAATCCAGACACAAACTACTTGTGCCCAACTACGAGCTCTGCCGATCACATGTTGTGTGTATTTGTTAGGGTAGTCCAGGCCGTGGGGAAAAAAAGCAAAAGCAAAAGCAAAACAAAACAAAACAAAAAAAAAAAACAGACCCAAAGCTATATTATAGTTCAAATATAGAAGAAGGCTGTTTCTCACTCAAGCAACAGTCCAAGTTGAAGTTTCCTTATAAAAAAAGGCTTCAGAATGGATTTTGGTATGCAACTAGCACTATGTGATCTAGTCACTTAATTTCTCTGAGCTTCTAGAACTTTCCTCCTGTTTAATATTGGAATAATAATAGTGTTTCTGTAGGATAAATGGTCAATCTATATAAAATACTTAGAAAAGTAGTAAGTACACCATAAAAAACCAGCTATTATTTTCACTATTATTACTAGTTCATATTAGCTATTTGTGAAGTTCTGCCTGATACTGATGGCTACATCCACTCATGTCAGTTAAAGATGCAGAAATGTCTACTATATACACGTCATTTTCCTAGGACAGTCACTCTTAAACATCAGTGTGCATCAGAATCACCCGGGGAATGTATTAAATCCCATATTGTTGGGCCCCATCCAGAGAAATTTTGATTCTGCCTTAGTGAATCTGAGAGGGACTCTGAGAACTTTCAGTTCTAACAGTTCTCAGGTGATGCTGATGGTCTGTCTGGGGGACATTTCGAGAACTGTCACCCAGAGACAGGAGGCTGAAAGGCTTAATCCTAAAATGCTGAATGGTTGTCATATAGGAGAAGGTGGGGAGACTGGGTGAAAAAGGTGAAGGGATTAAGAAGTACAAATTGTCAGTTACAAATGGTCAGGAGGATGTAAAATACAGCATAGAGAATATAGTCAATAATATTGTAATAACCATGTATGGGGTCAGATAGGCATTAGACTTATTGGGCAATCACTTCATAAATTATACAAATGCCTAATCTCCATGTTATATACCTGAAACTAATATAATATTGATTGTCAATCATAATTTTAAAAAAAATTCCAAAGGGTTGCACTACAAAAAGGTACAAATAAAAAAGGTTGACTAATACTCCCACCCTCTCTTGACTTGCTTTGACCATATCTCATCAGGTTTGTCCCTGTAACATTCAGCTTTTCCTGTCTTAACCCAACTTTCCGTTTGTCCCTTTGCAAAGTGATCTATGGCATCAGTATACATTTTACCATCTTTTCTCCCCCATTTGGGAACTTGAGTTTCTATCAGAGAAAAGAAATTTGCCTCTTGGAACCTTAGTTACATATTGAACAATATTCATTTATTCCCTATTGAACAATATTTATTTATTCTCTATGTTCTGCAAATCACAAATTTTATGAGCACATTACTCATATTGCAAAGGGATCATTTTAATATGAGATCTCATATGACATAGCATATGTTGGGCAACTTCCCCCAAACCCCACTTCAAATGTGTTCATGGAATGCAAACCCAATCTTGATATTTGTTATGAATTGCAGTGAACACCAAAGTATGGATTTTGTGCTCTACTACTACTGCTTAAAAGACAAAGTCTAAATTATTTATTCTCAGGTGGCAAAAATAACAGCTTGTTTGAATTTACTCAGCAGATCTGATTTTTTGCCAGCATGTTCTTGGAAAGGTTTAAGATTTGAAAATGTTTAGCAAGCATGCCTGGTCCAGTTAGACTCTTCTCACCACTCCTTTTTGTATTATAATATCATGACAGCCCATCATTTCTGGCCTGTCCCTTGAATATATTTGAATCTATACTTCATGCTTTGATACTCTTATAACCTATATTTATCATTCTTCACCAACTTCCTCATCTCCAGCTTCCTATAAGATGAACTCTGCCTCACTTAAATTTACTTACTTATTTATTGACAAATATAAAATGTGCTTCAATAATATCAAGCTTGCACTTCCAATAGGCTCAGCTGGTCCCGACCTCCTTTACCTTCATCAATAAAATGGGAATGATGATAAAATCCTCCAGGCCTTCCAGACAAGATAGTGTCCAAGCAGATAATAGACATCTCTTTATCTCACTACAAATGCATAGTACTTTGAAATAAAATAATTTTTAGAAATCTGAAAGAAATAGTTGACCTCAAAAGAAGGAAAGAGAAAATTTTCTTAGAGAAAGTTATAAAAAATGCTAAGCAGAGGGAAATTCTCCACCACCCACAGGTACACCAGAATCAGATATACACCTAGGGTCTAGAGTACTACTCAGACAGGAGTTACAACCATAGGTCTTGTGTCTGAACAGGTATTGCTACCTAAAGCTAAGAATGAAGAAAGGATTTTATAATTTTTGAGCTGGGACCAGCAAATCTGCACCCACAGGCCCAGAGATGTAGTAAGGATGAGCCAGTCAATCTGGGCTCTGATTAGAACTGGAATCCTCAGCCTGTGCCAAAAAAATGGGCAAGGTGGCAGAAGTGAGACTACCAAAATGATAAAGAAATACTAAAGCAAAAACTGCCTTAAAAATGGATCTATGATCAGTAAATCCCATAGAACATTTTAAACTATCCCATCATGGTGCCTACATGACTCAGAGCATGTGTGGAGAGCCGGGGGGGGGGGGGGGGAGAGGGAGAGAGGGAGAGAGGGAGAGAGAGAGAGAGGGAGAGAGAGAGAGAGAGAGAGAGAGAGGTGAATAGTGGAGGCAGAGAAAGAAGCAGAGAAGTCCTGCAATCTGCTATCTGCAAGCTGGAGAACCAGGAAAGCTAGTGGTGCAATTCCTGAGAACCAGGGGAGCCTAGCATAAGTCCCAACTTAAGACTGAAGGCTTGAGAAACGGGAGTACCAATGTTCAAGGGCAGGAGAAGGTGGATGTCCCAACAAGCAAAGAGAGCAAATTCGCCCTCCTTTCAACTTTTTGTTCTACTCAGGTCCTAAATGGGTTAGAATACATCCGCCAGCACTGGCAATCTTCTTTATTCAATCTACAGGTTCAAATGCTGCCTCTTCCAAAAACACCCTCTCAGACACATCCAGAATCTTTTTTTACCATCTCTCTGGGCATTAGCTCAGTCAACATATAAAATTAGCTCAGTCACACATAAAATTGACCATAATATTTACTTGAAAATTTGCTGAGAGTGTAGATTTTATGTTGTATTCTTATCACAAAATAATAATTAATAATAATAGTAATAATAATAATAAAAATAGGCAGAAGGATCCTTTTGGGGAAGATACATGTATTTATGGCATAGATTGTGGTGATGGCTTCATGGATATACATTTATCTCCAAACTCTTCAAGTTGTAGTCATCAAACACTCACAGCACTTTGTATGTCAATTATTCTTCAATAAACTGATTTTTTAAAAATGCATTAGTTACCTCGTGAACGATCTAACAGCTGACAGTGCTTGAGAAGATGCTGTTTCAGTTCTGTGAGGTCAAACTTTGCAAAACTGGTAACTTTATTTTTGATAACAAAATTTAAATGTTGTAAAAATAAATAATACTCGGGTATAAAAATTGTAACTTATGGGTTGCAGTTAAGAAAATCTCCTGAAGAAACAATAGAAGGTGGTAAGAAATTTTGGATTTTGAAAAGGTATTCCAAATCTCCATCAGGATGTCTGTGCTTAATTTTTTTCACCTGTCCTACTGCATTTGCCCTCTGCCTCTCTAGCATAACAAGCTTAGGTGTCTCACCTTTACTTTCATTTTATGCTACTTCTTTGTTACTTACAATGGCCTCATTTAGCCAAAATATAGAATTCTTCTTTTCCTAAATCAATGTTTTTTGGTTGAGTCTTTCAGCATTAGCACTAACAGAGATAAGTATAAAAATGCCCTTCTCACCCCCATTTCCACCCCCATTTCCCATGGGTGAGGGAGGAAGGGAGGGTTGGGGTGGTGGGGAGGGGTGGGGGGAAAGGCAGAAAACTGTACTTGAAAAACAATTTAAAAAATTATGTCAAAAAAAAGCTCTTCCCAAATATCTGAATTAGAGTCTGACATGGGCTCCAGAAATTTACATTGTCAACATACCTGAGTGGTCTACAGACACATTATGTTTGATAAACATCTCTACTCAATGGCCCTCAATATTTTTTCCTCTTAAAAAAATATTTCCTGTCTCCTTCAAAATTATCCTAGCCACCGAGAGATTATAAAGTTGGAGACAGCTGGAATAGCCCCCATTCTCTCCACATTGCCCAAGGATACCTACCACCAAGATTTATAGACACTCAAGAATAGAATCACTACTGAAGATGGCAGTAGACAGACATGGCTCACCTCTTCACACAACCACATCAAAATTACAATGAAATATAGAACAACCATCACTCAGAATTGACAGAATTCAAGCTGAATGGAAGTCTGACAACTGCAGAATAAAAGAGACCACATTCATCCAAACTGATAGGAGGGGCACAGACCCAGAATGGGCTAGTCACTCACCCACAACTAGTGGATAAAAATTCAGGACAGATGTATTCTGAGTGAGGAATCCCACCACCACACCAGGCCCCCCAGCCCAGGGTCCCAGTGCTAGGGAGATAAGTCCCCACAACTTCTGGCTGCAAAAAAATCATCAGGGATTGAGTCAATGGTAGAAATTGCTGGAACCCCAAGCAGTCCCTCTTAAAGAACCCACACACAGACTCACCTACTCAGACTCACTCCCTCTGAGCTCCAGCACTGGGGTAGCAGCTTGAAAGGCACCAGTGGTATCCAGGAAGAAACTCAAGTGTCTGACATCAAGGCAAGCAGAGGCCATTGTCTCTTTTCTAAACACTTCCCTCACAGAGCCAGCAAGCTCGTGCCATATCTGAGACTCCATCAACCTAGCAAACACTTTTTGAACCACCTTCGAGATCCCCAGAGACTCTGCCCCACCCAATTTACAGGCCCACCCAAGCTGCTTTTCTGTAAGAATGGCTGGTCTTGGCTCCTGCTTCACAACTTCCTAAATCCTATCAAATAATTGACAGCTGGCTTTAGTGAGCCCCAACCCAGCACTAGCTGCAGCCAGCCTAGATTCACAGCTTGGTTTTGTCTAGAAATCTCCAGGCCTCAAACAAGTAGCAGGCATCTCAGATTGCTTAATAGCTCACCCTGCTTGAGGGTGGCCTTGGGCAAAACACAGGTGGGGGCTGATCTTGGCCTGCACCATCCAGGAATCGCCAGGGCTAGTGCACCCAGTGAACAGCTACAGAACACCCTGGAGCACCACCACCCTGTCCCTCCACAGGGGATCCTCCAAGGAGGGTGGAGGTTGGTGATCAGGGGTCACAGCCAATCCTTGCAGCTGACTGGCCTGGGTAAATCCCTCCCATTGATCTGCCAACAGCAACCAAGGCTCAACAACAAGAGGAGGGAATACTCAGTCCACACGAAGGGCACACCTCGAGTATCCAGCTTGGGTGATAGAGGAGTCTATGCCACCTGGACCCTACAGGACACCTACTACATTAGGCCACACTACCAAGACACAGAGTCAAAGCAGCTCGACCTAATACACAGAAACAAACACAGGGTGGCTGCCAAAACACGGAGTCAAAGAAACATGGCACAAATGAAAAGACAGATCAAAACTTCAGAAAAAGAGCTAAAGAAAATGGAGATAAGCAGTCTGTCAGAAGGCAGAGTTAAAAACACTGGTTATAAGGATACTCAAGGAACTTAGTGAGGACCTCAACAGCATAAAAAAGATCCAGTCAAACAAAGGATACACTAATTGAAATAAAGAACAATTTACAGGGAAACAACAGTAGAGTGGGTGAAGCTGTGAATCAAACCAATGATTTGGAACATAGGGAGCAAAAAACAAACAATCATAACAATAAGAAGGAAAAAGAATTTTCAAAATGAGAATAGTATAAGCAGCCTCTGGGACAACATCAAGAGGTCCAACATTTGCATCATAGGGGTGCCAGGAGAACAGAAAGAACAAGAAATTTGAAACCTCTTTGGAAAAAATAATGAAAGAAAACTTCTCTAATATTGTAAAAAAGATAGACATGCAAGTCCAGGAAGCACAGAGAGTTCCAAACAAGATGGATGTAAAGAAGCCCTCTCCAAGACACATAATTAAAATGCCAAAGTTTAAAGATAGAGAGAGAATCTTAAAAGCAGAAAGAGGAAAGAGGTTAGTTACCTACAGGGGAGTTCCTATAAGATTGTCAGCTGATTTCTCTAAAGAAACTTTGCAGGCTAAGAGAGATATGCAAGAAATATTCAAAGTCATGAAAAGCAGGGACCTACAGCCAAGATTGCTCTACCCAACAAAGATATCACTTAGAATTGAAGGGCAGATAAAAAGCTTCTCAGACAAGAAAGAACTAAAGGAGTCCATCATCACCAATCCATTATTATATGAAATGTTAAAGGGACTTATTTAAGAAAACAAAGCAGATCTAAACTCTGAACAATAAAATGGCAAGAAATACAAATTTATCTACATTTGAATCTAAAAAAACAAACTAAGAAATCAAGAAGAACAGAGACAGAATCATGGATAAAGAGAGCATTTTGATGGTTGCCAGATGGGAGTGGGTGTGGAGGAACAGGTGAAGAGGTGATGTGATTAAGAAGTACAACCATGGGGATATAAAGTACAGTATAGGAAATGGAGTAGCCAAAGAAATTATACTCATGACCCATGGACATGAATGATCATGTGGGGATTGCCTGAGTGACTGGGGATTCTGGGTGGAGGAGGGGAAAGGGGGAAAAATCAGGACAAGTATAATAGCATAATCAATAAAATATAATTTAAAAAGATAAGAATAAAAAAGAATAGAATCACCACCAATTTATCTAGCTTTCCCAGGATGTGGAACATTCACCCAATCTCTGAAGAATCTGCAATAGCTAACTTTAGGCTTTCCTTCCCAGACCTCATTGATTCTATTAAAATGATCCATTCTTCCATGAGATTCAAGAAAAGTACTAAAGGGAGATCCTGTGTGTGTACCTGGCAAGGACAGTGTTATTACTCTGGCTAATCTCTCTCTAAATGCTTAGGCTTGGGATGCTATTTATAGTGAAAAAAATACAATTGGTAACCTGGGTGATAATGGATTTTTTTTCAAATACCAAATCTGTTAAAGCCAGTTTGTACTTCAAGGCCCATACAGGCACTTGGTTAGGGTTCCTCCATTTGTTTGTCCACAATGGGATACATTTCATCATGCTCATAAGACAGAACAAAACTTTGTGGTCTTTACCAATCAGGAACATGAAAGAACAGAACTGCTGTAGGAGCAAAAGCCCTGCTGTGCACAATGAAACTATAAAATTGCAATTTTCTGTAGATACTCCACCTGCCACTGCATCACCCAGGGCTGCTCATTCTCTCTTCCCCGACCCCTCCCTGCCCTTGCCCATGAGTATGTCTGCTCCTGCCTATTCCAACCTCCTGTTTGTCTCTATGGATTTCAGAAGACAAAGGTATCTATAAAGTTGTAATAATGGTAATTACATGTACACTCCAGAGAGAAACCAGGAAAAACTAGCCACAGCATTTGTACTGGACTCAACCCACACAGTCTCCTTTTATTCCCACACTGTGCACAACATGGTGTTCTTTAGAGAATAAAGCAAAATTCAATTTAGCAAAGTTATGTAAGACACTGAGAGTATACAAGACACAGGCTGGTCAGCAAATGGGCAGATTGTGAGAGAAACTTGAACTTAGTGTAGGTTTATTAAATCTTTTTAATTCTCAGTTTCTTCATCTTTAAAAATGGGGACATTTGCAGTGTAATACAAATGTGGGATTATATGCTAACTGAAAACACTACTGTGTGTTATACATTAAGGAGCTGGATAGCACCTTCAAGGAACTTGTCATTGAATAGTTCCCATAGTAGTGGTGAGGCAGCATGAGAATGTAGAGTATATCTTCTTCTTGAGATGCCATAACAAAATATCATAATATCAAAATATCATGGGTGGCTTAAGTCAAATAAATTTATTTTCTCAGTACTGGAGACTCAGTTCTGGGATTCAAAATCAGAGTTCCAATATCGTTTCTTTCTGGCGAGAGCTTTCTCCCTGGCTTGCACATGCCTTCTCACCACATCTCACAGGGTGGAGAGAGGGACCATGGGAGCTCTCTGGTGTCTCTTCATACAAGGGCACTAATGCCATCAGGAGCTCCACAATCATGAGCTCATCTATACCTAATTATCTCCCCAAAACTCCATCTTCAAAAACCACAACATTAGGAGCCAGGACTTCAACATACGAATTTTGGAAGAATGCATTCATCCTTGAACAGGACACCACCATGGTCTATGTTCCATTTGACCCTAACATTGAGACCAGTGCTAGATACTTTTAAATTGAAACTAGAAGTGAAGTTTCTCAGAACCACCAATTAGAGAAATCTAAAAACCATTCTTAAATCATATTCCCTTTGCAGTATTGTATAACAATCCTAGACATAGGAGTATGCACCGTTAATGTCTAGTATAGAAAGGGGCTGGCGAGATACAAGTTCCTTCACTATGGATTAAGGGTAAACAATAAGAGGAGGTCATGTATCCTACTATTGTAGAGTGACCAGTTTACACTGCAGAAAAATCCTGGGAAGGTAAAGTTAGTGCTTCTATTTTCAATTCATATAATCCAAATATAGTGTAGAGGCTATCAGGCTTGAAATCACAGAGCTTTCACATCTCTGTGACATGAGACAGAAGAGTCTCATGTAAGGTGCTACATGATGAATTGTATCCACCCTCCCCCCAAAAAATATATGTGGAAGTCCTATCCAGTAGTATCAAAAAATGTAGCCTGTCTTGGAAATAGGTTCTTTGCAGATATAATTAGTTCAGGTAATGTCACACTGGAATAAAGTGAGACCCTAATGCAATATGACTGGTGTCCTTACAGAAAACGGTCACGTGAAGTCAGAGACACACAGGGTGAACACCAGGTGAAACAGACATTGCTGGGATATATCTCTAAGCCAAGAAACACCAAAACTTGCCAGCAAGTGACCAGAAGCAGAAAAAGGCAAAGAAAGACTTCCTTAGAGGTTTCAGAGGGAGTGAGTCCCTGCCATTATCTTGATCTGAGATTTCTAGACCCCAGAACAAGGAACCAACAAATTTCTGTTCTTTTAAGCCACTTAGTACACACTAGGAAATCAATTCATAAGGAAACAGGTCTGTGGCTAAAAGCAAGCAAAAGGTTCTCTGCCTTACATTGGGCAATAAATCTACATTAAGGAAGTCAAAAATAACTCCTTTCCTTCCTTTAGAATGTCCTGGGTAAAGAGCAATGTTGAAGATAATGGGATAAGGCTCAGAACTCTTCCAGTGTGCTCTGGGGTTTTGTCATGTAGGAAGGACAGTTTTCAGGAGATGAGACGGAGGAATCTCAGTCGAGAAATGCTATTCACTGGCACAGGTGTCTTCCAGCTCTGAGATCCTGTGATTCTTAGAAGCTGCTTATACTTGCCTCTGGTACGGTACAGTGTTCTGACTGTGTGGCAATGTTTCGGGCAGTGCTGCCAGCAACTGCAAACTGGCGGAAGGTGGAGAGAATATGAGGTTCCCCCTCTGATTTAGCTACACAGACCATCAGGGCTTACATCCCAGCAAGCTAGTGTCCTCTGAATGTTCCCCCTCAGCCTGGAGACACCTAATATCCTTTATTCCAACACCAGGTAATGCCTCTTGTGAAGAAAATGACCCAGGAAGTCAGTGAAATGCGCCCCTCTCCTTGGCTCTGGCTGATGTTCCCGTTACCCTTCTTATTGGTTCCCTAATGTGTCCATTCTCAGTCATTTCCCAGACCCCTTCCCTGATACCTCAGATTGCTTTGGACTTTCCTCCTCCTCTCCCTTGTTTGGCAGATCTGTGCTTTCTCTCTGCTGCGGGCACTAGACAACTCTGCTGGAGCTGCTAGTTCAGTCTACTTTCCCCGCCACTGACTCCCTACCTCCCCAGCACCGCCAGTTTAATTTCCCGCCTGCTGCGCAGATGGTTCTTGGTGCTCACTTTCTGGCTCCTTATGTTGTGTCCTGCAGATCCTCTCACTCATTTGCTTATGCCAACACTGAAAAAGCATCCACATTCTTAAAAACTATCCTCATAAGTTGGTCATGTTTCACTCGTCAGAAGAAGAATAGCCGATTTCTGGTTGGGATGCACAGGGGTTTAGTTTTTGCAAATAGTCACCGTGTCATTACTACACCTATCTGCAAAATTGGGAATAAGGACAAAGAATAACTCTTCTTTTACTTATAGGGTGGGGAAAAAAGGTCACGCTCTTTTTAACTGAACTGTGCATATCCTGGACCAGCTCCAGATGGAGGTGAATGTCTCTTGAAGGGTAAAAAACATTTAGAAGAGGGTGAAAGAGCTGGCTATTGTTAAAAAATATATCCCTTATTAATTTCTCTCCCCCTGTCTGCTGCAGTGCCATGACAACCTATTGGAGAGACTTTAATAGGATGCCTTAGACAGACAACAAAATGACAAACTCATACACTGATTGCTGTAGGCTAAATGTTTGTGTCCCACCAAAATTCATATGTTGAAGCCCTAATCCCAAAGTGGTGATACTAGGAAGTGGGGACTTCAGAAGTTAATTAGGTTTTGATGAAATCTTGAAGGTACAGCCCCTATGATGGGATTAGTGTTCTTATAAGAAAATGAACAGACAAGAGTGTTTTCTCTGTCTCTCTCCCACCCTCCCTCTTTCCTTCTCTCCCGAGTCCCCACCAAGTAAGGATATAGCAAGAAGACAGTCCTCTGCAAGCCAAGAAGAGAGCTCTCACCAGAACCAGACTATGCCCACACCCTGATCCAACAGTATTTTCTTATTGCATTCCCAGCTGTCTAGGACACTGATAGACTACCTTTACATATAATCATTTTACTAAAACAAATTTTCATCTAAAAAGCAGAGGAAAGAGAGAATGGCGCAGATGACCAACAAGTCTGTGTGGGTGGTGGGACTGACAAACCCTACAATAAAGCACGCTTTCATGAACTGATGCTATGATCAAGAAACCTCTTTGTCCTATCTGACCAGGGGAGCACTGGGAATGCAGGGAGGGCTGAGAAAACAGATGCCACCGGGACAATGAGAACATCACGATTTTGCCAAGGAAAGTCTTTTTGTGTTGTTTTGCACAACTTTACTCCCCTGCGCCAGAATAAATTGAAGGAAGCCGGATGTTTTATAGTTTAGTGGTTGGATGAGGGCAGCCAGGCTTACGCAACCAAGGACTTCTGAGCATTTGATATGTGGCTATAAATCCGACCCACTCTTGAGATTAAGAGTGAGCATCCAAAAACTACGCAACTTCAAAAAGAAGGTACGCATTTAAAATGGTTTTCATCATATTCTATTCTGCCTTAAAATGTTATTCTTTATCTGAAAGTAGTATTTTTCTTCCAGAAATTTAAAGAATAAAAATTACTGTTATAAAATGTCCACCAGTCCAATTCAATCTATTTGGTTACATAGCTGGATATCTGTTTTGTAAGCATTTATCACTTTAATAGGAAAGACCTGAAGGGGGAAAACAGATCACTTGCTAGGATTTATTTTATTTATTGTAAAAGGTTCTAGCCCCTTGGTCCCAAAAATTGTCTCTTTAGTTCATTCTCCTAAGTCATACCTAATTTACTTCAGAAGCAATACATATTTTGTGTCACATAATCTACTAAGCAGAGTTGGGTTGTTTTATTACCCAGGACTATTTTCTTCTGTGATATATACTCACTCAAAAAATTTGAAGGACTTCTCTTGTTTTATTGTGTTTCTTATGAAAAGTTTTCATTCATAATACATCTCTTAAATATCAAATATGCTTTAGGTATTCACTTTTAAAAAGAATTACTATTTATATATAAACAATTAAAAATATAAATGTGAAAACCATAGGCTTCATGACTTTTACTTATAAAAAATATTTCATAAGTTTCCAAGGTTATGATCTGAGTTTTTCCTGCACACCTTGTGATAGGTATTGCACAGTCGAAGAAACTGAAGCTGTGATTGGTATGTGATTGAAGATTATGTTGGAAATTAGGTTACAATCTATGTTTCCCTGTTTCCTCTCTACCATTTAGAATCTTGGATTCGGGTCCAAGGCCAGGGTGGTCTTCTCCAATGGTTAACAAACCCTAGTCCATGAATAAATGTGTGTAGATTGATGATGTAGTTAGTTGGATCTGAGAAGTTGTTATCTTACGGACAGACAAGGTCAGTGGAAAATACTTAGAATCTAATTGCAAGTCTTTGTAATTTCCATAAAAGAGCTGTGGCCAGTCATAGAAGAAGAATCTAAAAAGAATCCAGCATTTAATTAATCAAGGAAAGAGTGGTTAAAGGAAGTTACCTACAAATTCTCTGAGATATTGCAGACTCAGAGGAAAAATAGTGACCAACTGAATTTGAAAAGTTTACACTAAGAATTGCTGTTATAAAAACAACTAGAAGCAAGCTTCCGTGTTCTGAAAGTGATTCAGGATGAACCAGTTCCATCTAGCATCTAGGCAAGAAAACTTTGGGTCTACGAACTGTACTAGTCCTGTGGGACTGGAAAGCTACCTTATCAGGAATAATAAAGCTATTTCCTTAATGAGAAAGTGTCTTTTACTCCTGGCAATGCTTAGAATTAGGTATATAGATGATCAAATTTACTTTGTACTTAGCAAAAAATTAAATGATGAAAGAATTTAAGCATATTTTAAAAGGTTTAAAAGAATTTAATAGACTAAGTTTAAAATGAGCCTGATTATTTAAATAAGTTTTTTCATTTGCATTGAATTGATTGAAAATTATCACCCCGCATAGTGATCCTTGAAGTTTGCTAGATTTATAAATAGTATAATCACATTTGTACATTAAATTTAAAGGATTAAGGAAAACCTCATTTTAAACTATTGCTTTAAAACTGAATTTTTAAAACTATTATTTTTTAACTAAATTACTTTAAAATTACTACTTTATAAACTGACATCATTCCCCCACCTCCATCCCAATCAACTCCAGGAAAAAATAAAAAATAAAAACCTGCAAGGACACAACATCCCATTCAGGAAAATACCTGCTGATTCCGTTTTCAGCAAATAACCAGTTACCCCAGGTCAATTGTCCACTATCTAAAGCCAAAGGAGGGGATCCAGGGTGGAAAGTAGGGATGGCTAGGGGTAGAGAGGAGTGGCAGGGGAGAAATGGAGACAACTACACTTGAACAACATTTAAAAAAGATGAAAAAAAACCATAAAAGGAAGAGATTTCAGATTGTCAATGAGATTCAGGAAAATATGATGGAGCAGCTGATGGCAATTGGGAGAACTGTGTGAGGACCCAAGGTGCCTCCTTTGAAGGGGACTGAGGTGTCATTATCTTGTATACAATGTTTCTTGTATCTTGCACATGCTTCAATAAATGTCTCTATTTTTCATTTAAAAAAGTATAAATAAATAAATAAGCCAACAGTAGCCAATCCAGTCTCTCTGCCCCTTTTTGCTCTCTTTTGGTAAAGAGAGACAGGGTGAAGCAGCTGTGCCTTGACTTCTCTGAGTTCAAATATAATGCTGAACTGACCACAGCAAAAATAGATGAGGGGGAGATCCATAAGGTTGGATATTTCCACTGTGAATGACAAAATGCACCAGGCAATTAAGATGATTTTATTCAGGCTCTTGCATTAGGGAGAAAACATTCATTAATTATCTCAAAGAAGAGAGAGAAAATGAGGGACTCTTTAAGGCTAGGGGTAGAGGTGGGTCTTACTTGAAATTTACCAGGCCTGGGTGGTCTTTGTGGTTAGCCAATCAATTTTCTCAGAACAGAGAAGTGGCTGGGCTGGGCTGGGGTGCGGGGCAGGGGCGGGGGGTGTATTTTCCAACTATCCTTGGGACTCAAACAAAAGCCCAGGACTCAAATAAAAGTCATCATAAATATATTTACATAAAACCAGGTTTTCAACAATGGTTATGACTTAAAAATAAGAAAAAGAAATGTTCTGGAATAAGCTGAACATTTATTTGGTTTTGTTTTTCTTCCTTCCCTCCTTCCTTCCTTTTTTCCTTTTAATCTCTTTACTACGAAATTGTGTCAATTTGAAATACTCTTGGTAAAAAAGCACAAAATTTTATATAAACTTACTGCATTCAAAATTAGTAATGTATGTCCTGTCTTAAAAAATACTGTCCTTTATTCTGAGATTATATCCTCTCTACTTTTTCCTTCTTTAAACTTCCTGTCATTTAGAAAATAATGGTGATACAGATACATTTTTATAAATGTCATTCTTTCTAAAATAAAACAGTTAATAACCATATATTTGTACTCCTAATTTTTGTTCATCAATTTAGTCATTAAAATCCAAAAATACAGATTTTTTTTTTTGTAAAGTAATGCAGTTGGAGGGGTAACAAAACCTTATAATCTTCTATCCAAGATCCTCTCTGCAGCACTCCTTTATCATGCAAATATTCCAGGAGAATTAACATGTTTTATTAATATCTAAAGTTCTCTTATCAGCTTCCAACTGGATGACCTAGGGCATTAAAAAAAAACAGATTAGAATATTTTGGAAGGTAAAGGGAGAAAAAGGAAAAGGTCACCTTATAAGGAGGTTGAAGAATGCTCAGAATACACCTGACTTGCATTGCAATTTCACCAAAGGCCACATTTAGGCCCTGCTTGGTAGTTTAGCATTTCCAATCTTTTATTTCCATCTGCACAAAAAAACAAAATACACTTATTCAAACTTGTTATCCTTTCCTTTAAGTACAGGAAATTAGTTACAGAGGTAAAAGGGGAAGAATCCAGTCCAGGCAAATCAGTTAAGACAGAAAAGTCAGAGCAGAGCTTCCGTCATCAACAACACAGACCAAATTAGAGGTGGCCAGAACCTGGTAGAAAGAACACCTACTTGGGGGGTGGGCAGACAAGCATGACGAATCCCACCTACAGCCGCATTTGTCTGAGTGGTGACAAATATCTATGGTAAGCAGTAAGTATAAGTACAAGTCAGTGTTGGGTCAACGAAACACACAAAAATGCACTGGTACAAAGTGAGGATGGCACCTCCCTAGTGTTCTGCACGGAAGAAGATGCACTTGTGAATATCTAGAGAGAAAAAGAAACAACAAGAAATGCACTCTCGTAAAATGGAATGAAAAGGAAACCCAGTTAACGGTAGCGCATGGCCTAGCAAACAGTCAGAATAAGACTGATAATATAGAATAAAGCAGAATAATATAGAACCTGTAAGTTTAAGAGTACCTACATTTTCCCATTGAGAGCCAAATGATTTCTATAACCCAGAGTGGGCTAGGGCTTTAAGATGTGGGCCCAAAAAGGGGCGACGTGGTAAACCTGACAAGCGCAGGGGAGGCCTGCATAGCAGCTTTACAAACTCAGAGACCAAAAGTAACCATGTAGGATGGTCTAAAACCAAAACTTCTTAACTAAGAGCAAGTCATGATGGGTAGTCATGCCCTAGGCTGATTTCTTCCTCCACAAAAGTTAATCTTTACCTTAAGGGAGCCTGTCCATTATCTTTTTGCATTTAAGATAACATATCTTTGGAATGCCTCAGTAATCCCTTTTTCTAGACCCTTGGGGCGTAATTTTCTGTTGGAGCCCAAGGCTGTGGGATCCCTTCGTTATTATTATGTTAATTGTTAACTATTAACTACCCCATACCTACCTCTTGTAAAAGAAGCATGTGTCTATTCCTTTTATTTTTTATTCAATTCCAGAGATCTCCTCACTTTGCTTTTTCCAGCCTCCCTAATCTATTACCAGTGGGTTTCCTGTAACCCTCTTATATCTTCCTCTTTGATTCTGGTGTTCGAAATAAGTGATAAAACTGCCATTGTTGAGATTTTTGCTTCCCGGCAACTGTCGTCAGTTTGGCTCAAATAAACTCATAAAAATTCTTATAGGTTTGGACATTTCTTATGTTGACAAAGAAAAGAGAACTCAAGGTACATAGAGCAGACATTGTAACAGAAGTGAACAATGGTTTCAAAATTGAAACCACATTGCAGTTCATTTCAGCACTAGGAACAAAGATTAAACACAATTACTGGGAAAGCTTTGAGAACCATTAATCAAGAAAAAAGATTGCTATATCTTACCCACATTGTAAATTCTTTATACATTTCCTATCCACAAAAACAATGGACTTCAAAATGGAGGAAACTTTGAGACCAGGATGGAGAAGAAAGAGGAAATGTCTTAATGGCACAGGGAAATGTTACATATTGCAGGAATTCTGCAGTATCTCCTAGATCCTGAGCTATACCAGGAGAAGAAAAACATGTAATAAAAAATGTAATTTGGGGGAGATATCCTAATTCCTAAGTATATTGATTAGATGGCCAACTTAGATCAAAGAGTATGTTTTTCCCTGCCATTGAGAGCCAAGATGTTTCTACAAAAAGCTTTTTGCCGGCCAAAATGGAAGCATAGGTGGACACATTGTGCCTCCTCTCACAACCAAGATTAAGGACAACAAAAATATAGAACAAAAGGAAAAAAAAAGAAACCCAGCCAGAACAGAGAGAAGATTGAATTGTACGGAAGTCTGACAATGATTCACCAAGACCAGTAAGAGGGGCGGGGTCGGTGGCCAGCAGAGAGGGGTCGTGGCAGGAAGAAGCAGTAGCTGGTGGTCCTGGGCTCACAGGCAGTGGTTACCAAATGCAGGGAGGCAACAAGCAGACCAAGTGAGGTGCACAAGGTGGCCGACCACGGCCACACATTCGCATGCAGAGACTGGCATCAAGACAGACTATGCAGTGCAGGGCCCCAGCACCAGGAAATAAGCCTAAAAAGCACCAACTGAGAACATTTGTGGGGGTTGGGGTGCCAGGAGAGAATCCCAGACTCATGGGAGAGTTCGTTGGAGAGACCCACGGGGTCCTAGAACATGCACGAGCCTGCCCACATGGAAATCATTGCCAGAAGGGCCCAATTTGCTTGGGGAAAGTGGCAGAAGGGACTGGAATCCAAGAGAGAGCCGGGCAAGCGCCATTGTTCTCTCTCGGACCCCGCCCCCACATCCAGCATTACAACCCAGCAACTGGGTTGCCCCACCCTGGTGAACATCTAAGGTTCTGCTCCTCACTACCTAATAGGCATAACCAGAACAAAAATTTTAAAAAAAATAAATAAAAAAAAACAAGGATGGCTCAAAGGAGAACAGTTCAGGCCCCAGAGCTAATTCATGGAAGTGACCAAGAGGTGGCCAACCTATCAGATACACAGCTCAAAGCACTGGTAGCCAACCTATCAGCTGCACAGTTCAAAGCATTGGTGATTAGGAAGCTCACAGAATTGGTTGATTTTGGTTGCAAATTAGATGAACAAATGAAGGCTACAATAAGTGAAATGAAGAAAAACGCACAGGGAACCAATAGAGATGGCAGGAAAACTGGACTCAAATCAATGGAGTGGACCAGAAGGAAGAAAGAAACAAGAATTCAAAAAAATGAGGAGAGGCTTAGGAACCTCTAGGACATCTTTAAACATCCCAACATCCGAATTATAGGGGTACCAGAAGGGGAAGAGGAAGAGCAACAAGTGGAAAACTTATTTGAACAACTAATAAAGGAGAACTTCCCCAATCTGGCCAAGGAAATAGACTTCCAGGAAGTCCAGGAAGCTCAGAGAGTCCCAAAGAAGTTGGGCCCAAGGAGGAACACACCAAGGTACATCATAATTACATTAGCCAAGATTCAAATGAAGGACAGAATTCTAGAGACAGCAAGGGATAAGGGGACAGTCACCTACAAAGGAGTTCCCATCAGACTGTCAGCTGATTTCTCAAAAGAGACCTACAGGCAAGAAGGGGCTGGAAAGAAGTATCCAAGTCATGAAAGGCAAGGACCTACATCCAAGATTGCTCTATCCAGCAAAGCTGTCATTTAGAATGGAAGGGCAGATAAAGTGCTTCTCAGATAAGGTCAAGTTAAAGGAGTTCATCATCACCAAGCCCTTATTATATGAAACGTTAAAGAGACTTATCTAAGAAAAAGAAGATAAAATATACGATGGTATAAAGGCGGCACACTCACAGATACTAACAACCACACCTAAAACAAAAGCAAACTAAGCAAACAGCTAGAACAAGAGCAGAAACACAGCAATGTAGATCACATGGAGGGTTTGCAACAGGGGAGTGGAAGGAGGAGAGAGGGGGGAAAGGTACAGAGAATAAGTAGCATAGATGGTGGGTAGAAAATAGACAGGGGGAGGGCAAGAATAGTGTGGGAAAAGTAGACGCTAAAGAACTTACGACACATGGACATGAACTAAAGGGGGGAGTGTGGGTGGGAGGGGGTGTGCAGGGTGGAGGGGAGTGATGGGGGAGAAATGGGACAACTGTAATAGCATAATCAATAAAATATAATTAAAAATAATAATTAAAAAGTTTTCTGTAACAATATTCAAGAGAAAAATTATAGCGTTGGCTATGGTTAAGCATACAATCTTCCCCCTAGAAAGTCCCTCTTAAAGAAGTCCATTCCAGTATGAAATATTTCCTCTTAGCTTAACCCCTGAAAGATAATATACCTTTAAGCTGATTGAACTGAATAGGCCCCAGAAGCTCTATCTATCCCCCTAGAATAAATATCATCTTCACTGAAGTCATTAATTTAACATACAAGATTGGTCTTTCAATATATTATATGATATGCTACACGCAGCAAAACATAAGAAAAATTGCATTAAGAATTACCTTCTCCTCTCCCCAACAGTCCAAAACACTTGACTTACTTAATATTGTAGAAGAAAGAGTGGAGGGAAAATAACATTTATTGATTAGCTGCCCCATAATAGGCAGGCTGTTAAGTCACTTCTCCTTAATTTATTCCTCCTATCTCATTTATATTTCATTTATTCCCATATGAATGATCTCATTTATTCCTCATTAGCCATTTCTACATGTATCCTCTCACATATGCCTCGTAACAGCCTAGGGGTCAGATGTTTTTATTCAAATTTTATAGCAATAAAAATTATGGCTCAGATAGATTAGATAAGAAGTCAAAAATCACAGTGGATGAGTACCAGATAGAAAACACTAACCTCGACTTGCTGGACCTCAAAACCTGTGTTCCTCTAACATTTGGCTGTGTTTTAGAAATCAGCTCTCAAAAGCAGGCACTTGTGCATTATGGCCAACGTGAACACGAGGTACTTTTCTGCATTACCTCATAGTTAATATCAGCAAAGCCGTTGGAGAATACTGTAACAGAAACAGACTTAATTTTCGGTGCTTTCCCAATTTCACTTCTTTCTTACTTTTCCCAGTTCAAATAGCTCTCCTTCCACAAAGCGTTCCTGGGTTTTGCTGCCTGCCTCCACCTGTGCCTTTCCTCTGCATTATACGCACATCTGCTTGAAGACAGGTGTTTAGTCAGCATTAGATCTGGCTGCATATAACAAAAAGTCCAAGTGATATGCTTAAATAAGGGAGAAGAGTATTTAAATTTCATATGAAAGTTCAGAGGTAGGCTTTCAGGACTGGTACAACATCTTCACAAGGCTACCCACATCCCAAACTTTTTCTGTAGTTCTTTTCTACTGTCCTTAGTAAGTACATTTCATCCTCAAATATGCCACATGGTTCAGGTTCCACATGCCAGCTGGAGCGCAGATTATCACATCCATATTTCGACAAAAAAAAGTACGACTTTTAACAAGGAGTATTCCCAGAAACCCCATCAGAAACCTTTGCTTATACCACAGGCTGCTGTAGCAGAATACCGTAAATTCCGTGTCTTCAGACAACAGAAATTTATTTTCTCACAGTTCCGGAGGCTAGAAGTCTGAAATCAAGATATAGGCAGGGCCATGCTCCCGCTGAGATTCTGCGTAGAATCCTTTCCGCCTCTTTCTAGCTTGTGGTGGTGGCTGTCAGTTCTCGGTGCTCCTTAACGTGCAATTACATCACTCCCATCTCTGCCTCTGTTGTCACACGGCAGCCTCCTTTTGCTTCTCTGTCTTCACCCGGCATTTTCTTCCGTGTGTCTGTGCCTCATCTCCTCTTCTAACAAGGACACCTGCCATTGAATTGAGCCGTCCTACCATCTTCTCCAGTGTGCACTCATCTTAATTCATTACATCTGCAGAGACCCTCATCCAAATAAAGTTACATTCTCAGGCACTAGGGCTTAGGAACTCAACATATCTTTCTGTAGGGCACAATTCAACCCATAACAACCTCATCAGACAGGACTTAGTCACAGGGCCACAATGATATCCAACCACAAAGGGAAATGTCATCTGAGTTAGATACATTGTTATCCCAAAATAAAATGATATTGTTAGTAAGGAAGGCAAGAATAGATACTGATTTTCTTCTTAACAATTAGCATTTGTCATTGCATACAATACAATGCAGGACATATAACAGACCCTCCCTAAATATTTTTGAATGGACAGTATTTTTGGAATGGGTGTTCCAGAATTGTGTTGATGAGAAGAAAGTCCACAGTAACAGGACAAATTTATAAAGTACATTAAATGGTAGTATCACCTAAAACTGAAAACTGCAAACTTATCCATAGAACATATTGTTTACAGTTCTTGGAAGCATCTTAACAATGTAGAAGGAAGAGCTTTTCAAAAATTCTCAGCTGATTTGCTCACAGCATGGAAATACCATAAGCCATGGGCAAGGCCCACATGCTGCCCACACACTGTCGGCAGCTTTTAACGGCTGGTCATGCTTGGGCCTATGCCAGGTGAGCTCACAAGGCCTAAGAACAAAACATGCGAGGAGGAGGCCCAGGAGCCAAATCCGGCTTGCCGAGATCCTCGGTGAGCACCATTGTTATTCCCAGCTTTTAAACCCGGAAATATGTATGTATATTCAACTTTCTTAAAAACCTGAAAATCTGGTAGTATTGAGCACATACAACCAGATCACAATTACTGGCTGAATCTGAGTAGGGCTGTCACCTCAGGTGGGGTGAGCACTCCTATTTTTCCAAGGGCCCCTCTTCACAAATGTATGCTTTTTTTTCTTTTTTTTTCTTTTTCTTTTTTTTTTTACTGATCTCTCAAGGCATTTAAGTTTTTCACTCCTTGTCTAAAGTCAACTAGAAAACCTAATGCAGGTAACTGCATATAAATTAAAGTACTAGTATTCTCTAGAAAATAATAAAAAGCACTGTAGCTATGGATGCGTAACATGGGAAAATAAATCAATATCTAAGTTGTGCCGCACACAGATGCTCAGGCTTCTTTCTCCCTCCTGTTGACAGGAGAAAGACAGGCTTTTCTTTCCATCTCACGTGTTTGATGTTATGAACTGGTAAGCCTGTAACGGAGTGATCAGGACAAATCACTGAGAAAAGGCAGAAGGCCGGGAGAAAAACCCGGAGAGGCAATGGAAGACTAAAAGTGGCTTGCCCTCCCTGTGAAGGGAGGGGCCGCCAGAAGAGGAAATTGCCGTAGGCAGCCCACAGAACACAAGGGAGCTTGCACGGGGCAAGTGTGACCGGAGACTTCGCCCCCTTGCTTCTACGTGGTGGCCAGAAGAGGGACAAAGGCAAACGTGGCTGACACTGGGCCTCCTTAGTTGAAAATCTGGACACTCCCACTGGCTTCCAGAGCACATGGAATTCTGGGAGAGGACTCGTACACAGCAGGAGTGCAAAAGCTCACTCTCTTGCTTCCTTGGCTTCTTGGCTTCTTCGTGGGCTTTTGCTTTGCCCTGCCCGGAGTGGAGCACTCATGGGCCCAGCAGATGCCGGGCCCACCTGAGGCTCAGGTCCCACACGGTTGGAAACCAGCTCCCTGGAGGCACTGGCGGACCCATGCTGGGATGCGTACCTTGCCGGGCTCTAGTCTTTGGGACGCTGCAACCCAGTGCAGCATGGCCCATGGGTCCTGGGCTGCTTCCACTCTCTTGCCCTGAGAGCAGTGCGTGGGGAATGGGAGTAGCCCGTGGAGGCACGAGCTGGGAAGTTCCCTGTGAATGGAGCTTCCCCTGCACGACCACCTGCAGTGATCTGGCAGCGCAGCCCAGGCCCCGAGAGCGAGAAGGAGAGTTGCCCCTAGATGACGGTGACTCTGAAACCCACTAGCTGTAACCCAGAGAGGGTGGGGGCCTGTTTGCACGGCTGGTTTAAGCTCCAAAAGGACATATAAGCAATAATGGGGAACTTCTGGGCATGACTTTGGCATTACAATCTTTTCGGGAACAAGGAAGTTTCTCTGTCTTGCAGGAGAGAAGGGTTCAGAGCAGGAGTTCTCCCATCTCCCCCAAATTGGGAACTCTATTGATAAAAACCTATTTCATTCCACAGAAATCTTTGCGTTATATGTATGCAGGTGACAAGCATCCAGACCCCATGCTATCTGGTTACAAGCTGATTTAAAGGAAATAAATAAAGGGAAAACTAATGTGTTTATCCTTAAAAAAATGTGGATATATCTATTAGCAAAATTTCTGAAAAAATACTTATTGAACATATTCTATGCATTAATCACAGTATTGAGTTTTAGCAGAAAAAATAAAGAACCAAATCCTGGCCCACATAGATCTTCTTATCCAGTGTTTTTGTTTAGGGATGAGAAGAGAATACTAAATAAATAATTTAAAACATAATAGTTCAATTGTGATGAGTGGCTTCATGAGAAGTAAAGCAAGAAAATGAAAACCTGAATCAATACAATTTTTAAAAGGTAGTTAGGAAAGTATCACTTTGATGATAAGATGTTTAAGAGATGAGAAAACAAATCATGCAACATCTTAGAGAGCACTTTGAAAGCACAGGGTAAACCAAGCGCAGAAATGTGAATGATGGGAGCGTGGCTGGCTTGTTCAAGGATGGAAAGGATAGCAGTGCCTGGATGCATGAGCAGGAGGGAGAGGAGCAGGAGGTGAGGCCAGGGAAGTTGGAGGGCAAGTCATGCAGGCTGTTATACAACATTTCAAGTAGCTAGACTCTACTCTGAGGGGAATAGAAGCCAAGCAGTAATTAGAGCAGAGATATGATATCACCTGATACTGTATTTTAAAGACATTATTTTGGTTGCTGTGTTGAGTTAGACTGTAGAAGGAGAAGGGAAGGAACAAGAATATTACTTAAGGAGACTATCCAGGCAATACAGGATTTGGGTTTGGACCAAAACAAAAGCGATGGGAATGGTGAAGAATCCTCAGATTTGGAATATATTTTAAGGTAGGATTTGCTGGTGGATTGTTGGTGACATGCAGGAGAAAGATGGAATTAAAGATGACTCCAAGTCTTTCTGGCCTAAGAAACTGAAGGTTAAAGTTACCATTTACTTGGTTAGAGAGAACTGAAAGAATTCCATTGTGGGGTGGGGGCAGGGAGTTATAGTAAGAATTTACTTTAAGACATTTTAAATTCCAAATACTTATTAAGTATTCAAATGGGCCTAAGATAAATTTGGGGATTCTACTGCATAAATATTAAAACCATGAGACTGGGTGGTATTAATGGGAGAATGTGTGGGAAAGAGAAATAGAGTTCTGAGGACAGACTCAGGCTTCTTCCATATTTATAGTTTGAGAAGCTCTGTAAGAATAAACCAAGGGTGGGTTGGGTGTAAAATCAGAAGAGCGCTGTTCCAGGAAGTTAGTATAGATGTATTTTGGGAAGGAAAGTTGGCAATTGGGTCAAAGGCAGCCAACAGGTCAAGAAAGATCAAGACTTAGAACGGATTATAGGGAGTAACAAGGGAATGAGAACTTGGTGCCCGGGAAGAGCACTGTTGGTGGAGTGAGGTTAGAGTAAAGCAAAACCCTGACTGAGAAGTATTTCAGAGAGAAGCTGGACATCATCAGAGGCAGCGGGTATGGACACTGATTTCAACTATTATGCTCTAAAAGGTGACAAAAAAGTGATGAGACTAGAAGAGAATGAGGAATCTGGAGGGCATTTTGTGTTTTGATTTTGCTAGCTTGAAGACAGAAGAAATTGCAGATATTTATAACCTGATGAGTATGATCTAGTAGAAAGGGAAAAATATTTGAACTAGGAAGAAAATATCTAGACTGATATTTTGCATAGGTGAAAGGAGAGCAGACCAGGTGCACAAGGGGGTGATTAGCATTTTACAGGGACACAGTCCATGCACTGGCAATGGAAAGCATAATGCATGGGTATAAATGCAGGTTGATAGACAGATGCGGTGGTAAGAGCCTTTAGACATTGTTCTCTGATTTGTATTATTTTCTCAGTGTAATACAGCAAAGTAATAAGTTAAGGATTGAAGATGAAAAATTGGAAGTTTTGAAAACAGGGAAATGTAGAAAAAATGGCCTAGAAGAGTAAGAATGAACTAGGGAAGTAGAAGAAGAGGGCTCAGCAGCACTGAGGGTTCATTCAAGATTAGATGTCATTGAATATAAAGTGAGACCCGTCAGCCTGGGTTTTTATGTTGCACCATTCGTAGTTGCTGCCCAGGCGCACAAACAACATAGGTGGAGAGAAGTATTTAACCAGTTTTGAAATTTTTCCAGGCAAATATGATAAAGTGATATGGGTTAGGAAGTTGAGAATTTAAAGGATCGATTTAATGCCCAATAATAGAATCTAACTTGAATAAAGCATTCAGAGACATAGGAGGGACCTAAAGGGGGTGAAAAGAATTCATAGATGGTGTCAATAAACTCGAAGAGCTGTTGAATTGGGAGTACTAGAAAAATTGAGATGGAAAGATATGAATATGTGCTTGGAAAGTGCGATCCTTGAAATCGAGGCTAAAAAGATGTTACTTTTTGGTAATGATGTCATCTAACGTATGGCCATAGGAATGAATGGCTGGGGAAGGGTGAAGGACAAGACTGTTGGAGGGGAAGTGGGCAAAGAAGTTTGAGGCCAGGTTAATAGAAGGATCATCTAAATGTATATTGAAATCACCAAAGACCATAACTGAGTAATGTTGCGGAAATTGTGAGTTAACAAAGAGCTAAAATCTTTCAGGAACAAAGGGTATGATTTTGGGATCCGTGAATGGCTACAAAAAAATGGGTAGTTTGTGTTAAGTGTTGATCGCATGATACTCAAGACAGTGTTTATAGGAAGAAAGGAGGGGAACAGGTCTGGAAACATTTATAATGAGCAAAGACATCTACTCCATCCCAAGATCAAAGTTATAAGGAATGTGGAAAAGAACACACCCACCATTTGAGAAAACACAAAGGAAATGGGAATCAGGGCAAAAGATAAAGAAAGCACCTAGAGAAGGGCCTGAAAATATGAGAGATATAAGCTCTTGATGTAACTCTTGAAAAACTATGAATGCCAGGAGGTGGGATGATAGTGAAGGAGAACTGAGATGAAATGAGACAAAGGAAAATCATGAGGTGGAAAGCCTGTGGCATGAGACCTGGTACTCCTGTGATAACTGATATAAACAGAGGTAAAAGGCAAATGAATTCATCTGGATAGAGCTGGTGGTGGGGTCAAGGGAGAGTAAGGGACTGGCTTCTGGAGGCAGAATTTGAGGATGCACCGCATTAAAACATCTATGTTAAACAAATAATCAGATTTTTAATAAAAACAAGATTAGTGTTACTGATATTTCCTTTTGCCTCAGACTCCAGTATGGCAAAGCATGGCACTGTATTAACCTGAGGATTTTTACATTAATTTTGATTTTAAAAATATTGCATTCAAATAGTATTTACCTTGATGACTGAGATTTTCTGGTGTCTCTTTTATTTTTACCCTGAGGTCAGCACCGCACTGGTAGCGTTCATATGCTGAACTGAGGCTTCAAAAACATGGTGGTGGAGAAGGAGCTGTGAGTGCTTTATGAATAAGAAGAAGCAGAGAATGCTGAGTCCTGGCTGTTCTGTGTTTGTTTCTGTCAATGACAGTATTTGTTGCTTTTAGTCGGAATCCACAGATCTTCCTCCTGATATGTAACAATAAAGAAGCTGAAGCCAGAGAAACTACCTCATGACCACTGCAAATTCTTTGGTCTTCTTCAGGAATCAAAGATCTGAAACCTGGATCTAGAGGACATAATGTACTTGATGTGCTCTGACAAGCCAGATGCTGCCCGATTGTCCATCAAAAGAAGAGGGAAAAGATCAGTGGGTGGTGGCCAAAAACTATGCCTCCACTTCCTAGATGTGAGTCATTGCTAATGAGGAGGGTCAGAAGAGTTCTTAGGGAAACATAATTGCACGTGTATTCATCTCAGCCTTCACTTGTCCAAAATTGGTCTCGAATTCCCTGTCCCCCTGCAAACTCCTGCTCCTGCAGCCCTCCTCATCTCTGTAAATGGCAATTCCATCCATCACTCATGTTCCTTAGGATACGTTCCATACATGCTATTTCTCCAGTGCCCATAATGGTAACTAAGACATAATAAGTTAGCAAATGAATATAATATATTATGAATAAGAGGATGTTTAACTGGGACAGAAATAACATGTGATTCGGATATGAATGTTGTCATGGGAAAGCTTAGAATCTAGTAGATTTGGTAAAGCATCAAACCATTTATATCTCCATCCCATTCAAAAAAATAAGTCACACTATAAATATGTGTAATTAAACCAGTTTTAAAATTGTGAAGAATATTGGGAGATGGCAAAATAAAGTAAGGGAATAAAATGAAATTAGAAGTACACCAGCCTTGGCTGGTAGGGCTCAGTGGGTTGAGCACTGGCCTGTGAAATAAAGGGTCACCAGTTTGATTCCCAATCAGGGCACATGCCTGGGTTGCAGGCCAGGTCCCCAGTAGTGGGGCATGTGAGAGGTAACCACACGTTGATGTTTCTCTCCCTCTCTTTCTCCCTCCTTTCCCTTCTCTCTAAAAATAAATAAATAAAATCTTAAAAATAGAAAAGAAATACACCAAAGATAAGCCAAACATCTAGAAAGTATTTTAGAGAGAAGTGGCAAATTTGACTCCAAAGGTACTGGTGCCCCATGTAAAGTAAAAGCATATCCAAACTCTCAGTTTATAGTTGTGAGAGAATTTTAAAATTATAACTAACTGTAAATAATAAATCTTTCTTTAAGAAAAAAGGAAAACTGCATTTGACTCTGAGGCCTGAAGGAACCTCTCCCTGTTGGACCTCCTAACGGGGAAGATGTGACTATGATAAGTCAGGTGCTCAACATCTCTGACATCCACTTGGCAATGACTTCCAGGGAAGGACAATCTCCATCACCAAACTACAACTCAGTGAAAGCCACACACTGTGCTCCAAACCCACGATGCTTTAATATGCGAAATTAAACCAAGGTGCAAAATTAAAGGGACCAGAGCAGCAAACATTTTCTCTTCAAATTCTTTTGAATACCTTAATTCTTGGGGTACATTATAATTCAGGAAACCTACTTTGGAAAACACTCTTCTAAAGCTATAGGTATAGATATTTCACCACCTTCTTCTGGAGAGTTTTTAGGATAATTTTCTCACAACTAATATTCTGATAAATACCTGGTAAAAAATCTGAGGTTGTATTCTGCATTGTGGATTTCCATATTCTCTATTACTAATTTAGTATGAACACTTTTATTTGACAGTATGCTAAAATGGAGTAATGTTGGTAGCTTCTTCTGACCAACTGAAGATGTAACCTAGGCTTGAGTCTACATAAATGACCACCCCCACTTCCCTGTAATAACTAATACAATATAATATGAGACAGGAGTGCCATCTTCCAGGCTAAAAGACATCTCCAAAAAGCCTGTCTTATAAAAGAAAGTCATATAGTTCATTTTCGAGAAAATGTCCAGGTCTGTTGCTATGGAAAGAAAGGTTTATAAACATACTAATCTATTTTAGATGTTGGTTATTTTTATTTTTAAGATGGAAAAGTAACAGGAGCTTAACGCACTTACTGGTTAGCAAGGCAATCTTCAGCAGCTGAACACATACATAAGCTAGTGAAAGAACTCAAAGAACCCGAAGCTGCCCAGAGCTTCATCTCACATTTTGACAGTCGGGCAGCAAGTGACAAGCACTGCTCACCAAAACAACAACAATGAAAAAGAACACTTACTTCATTCACATTTATGTCCTTTGACAGGTGAAGTGACTGTGACATAGACTTTATGAATGAGGCAGGAACTGTTCATCGTCCATTCACTGAAAAACCAGTGAGGTGAGAGCGGATAGGCTAGTACTTGCCATTGTGCACCTGCTCTTCCTTGACACAAAATTAAACATTTAGCAGCAGGACCCTATCCCTCCTGCCCTCACCACTCCTTCGGTGCTCACTGCTTCCTGGGACACCGGTTCAAAGCCGAGCACACAGGAGCGTTTCCTTCCATTCCCCTTAGACTCTCCTACATGCTTTCATGCCATATCACGTGGCCAGAACTGGCCTTAGACAAATGGTACCACTAAAATTTTCTGAAAAATCCATGTAAAGATTGCGAGAAAGATTTGGAGTGATTCATAATAATCATGATTGATCTTAGTAATTGGATGCTCTAAACTGATACATTCAGGAACCTGAAGAAAGTAGAGAATTTATTGAAATGATATTCAGCCATCTTCTAAAAAAATTTTTTTTCTTGATTTCTATTCCACGAGCCAAACCAGTCATTTAAGAGTACTGGTTAGAAATGAAGTAGTTGAGAGATAGACCAGTTCTCATCAAATGATTCTTGGGAGTTTACCAAAATTAGCCAAGTATCTTTATACAAGTGTGCTATATGAGCATGGCCAGTTACTTAAGGAGCTATTTTAGGGGAATTTGCAGGCACAGTTTATCATCTACACATCCTCGTTTCCTCACTCAGTATCTTACTCCCACATACTGTCTTCAGGCATCAGTTGTTTTTGTACTTTGAGGCCTCTTCCATCATTACCTACTGTAATGTAATTCTCTTGGTTCCCCTTCTTACTCATAAATTTTGTCCCTCTCTT
Source organism: Anoura caudifer (assembly GCA_004027475.1). Classification (NCBI taxonomy): domain Eukaryota; kingdom Metazoa; phylum Chordata; class Mammalia; order Chiroptera; family Phyllostomidae; genus Anoura; species Anoura caudifer. The sequence continues at coordinate 70,570 of PVKU01005894.1, read as the reverse complement.
CAGAAGCCCTCAATCAGAGGTGGGCAGTACCTTTCAGTAGTGTTTCTAACTACCCTATTGCTTGGCTCCTTAAGTTTAAAAACCGTAATTGAAGTTAAAAGTTTGAATTGCTCCCTCTCAGAATTTCTTGTTGCTGCTTCCTATTGCTTCTTATTTACATATATTAGTTATGAGAAGAGTAATAGAAATATAAATTGTTGTGGGACTGGGGTGGCCAGAGGACATTCCTTCTTATAAAGTCTAAATTATGCCAGATACCCACTAATTTAAACTGTAACCATTTTTATGTAATTAAAATGTTCATGTGGCATAGACACAGGAATCAGTTACATAGGCTAACATTCTTGCTTATCAGAAAGAAACAATAGTAATTAAAGAAAAGCCTTCAGCATTTCACATTTCAGGTATTTCCAAAGTTATAAATGTAAAATAATCTCCCTTTTGGGCAAGATTAAGCTTTTCTATTGTGGTAATAACAAAAGCAGTGATGAATATCAAAATGAGAAAAAGCTTTTCTAATGGTTCAACAATAATTTTCCAATGATTTCTGTCTTGCTAGGAGGAGCACAGGATATGAAAATATATTCAAGTGGAACCTAGTCATCTATCAGAACCAAGATAAAATACTGAGGATAGGTAGAGCAAAATAATTCACACTTACTAGGGTTTTATCTCCCAAATATATAACAAACTTACATGATTCCACTCCAGGAAGACAAACAACCCAATTAAAAAATGGGTGAAGGACCTGAACAGACACTTCTCCAAGGAGGACATACAGAGGGCCCAGAGACATATGAAAGGATGCTCAGCATCACTACCCATCAGAGAGATGCAAATTAAAACCACAATGAGATACCACTTCACACCAGTCAGAATGGCCATCATAAACGAATCAACAAACAAGTGCTGGTGAGGGTGTGGGGTAAAGGGAGCCCTAGTGCACTGTTGGTGGGAATGCAGACTGGGGCAGCCACTATGGAAAACAGTCTGGAATTTCCTTAGAAAACCAAAAATGGAACTGCCTTTCACTCAGCAATTCCACTGCTGGGATTATACCCTAAAAACCCTGTGCACCCCAATGTTCACAGCAGCACAATTTACAATAGAACCGGTGCACCCCAATGTTCACAGCAGCACAATTTACAATAGCCGGATGCTGGGAGCAACCTAGGTGCCCATCAGTAAATTAGTAGATCAAAAAAACTGTGGTACATTTACACAATGGAACACTGTGCAGCAGAACCAAAGAAGGAACTCCTACCCTTCATGACAGCATGGATGAAACTGGAGAGCATTATGCTAAGTGAAATAAGCCAGGTGGTAAAAGACAAACACCATATGACCTCACCTATAAGTGGAACTTAATCAATGAAACAAACAAGCAAGCAAAATATAACCAGAGACATTGAAATAAAGAACAAACTGACGTAACCAGAGGGGAGGGGTATGGCGATAATGGAGCAAAGAAGGGGGAGGGTCAAATCAAGGAACATGTATAAAAGACCCAGACAAAGGAGGGTAGGGTTAAGGGAGGCAGGTGGGGTTCAGTGGGATGGGGGAGAGTGGTTGAAAGAAAATGGAGACAACTGTACTTGAACAACAATAAAAATAATAATAATTTTGCCTTTATAGATGAAGATATTTAATAGCATCAAAAGTAAAATATGATAAAACAAAAAATGAAAACAACAAAAAAGAAGATGATCCATGGTTAGTACTGTCTTCCTGAAGCAGAAGCTTCAGAAAAACAAACTGTAGCCCTGGCTAATGTGGCTCAGTTGGTTGGAGAACCATCCCGTACAGAAAGATTGCAGGTTCAATTCCTGATTGGGGCACATACCTAGGTTGTGGGTGTGTGCGGGAGGCAATTGATTAATGTTGGTCTCACACAGATGTTTCTCCTTCTCTCCTTCCCTTTCTCTCCCTTTCTCTCTCTGGAATCAATGGATATATCATCGAGTGAGGAGACAAAAAAACAAGAGAGAAAGAAAAGCGAGTTGTTACTGTCCACAGAGCTTCTCTCATCATGCCAAGATGTCCTTCATTCAAGTTTCTCTAAGCAATGTTGAAACTTTGGGCTGAATGCTGGGAAGGGCTGGATTCCCATAAAAAGCCTTATGCTCTTCATGCAGAGTTAACCTAAAGGGAATGATAAAAAATAAAGGTGGGAGTACAACTGTGTCAAAGAGGAGAACAAGAGATCAGCTGACAGTCATAGGTCCGTTGAGACCTGTCTTTCTTATCTCCGAAACTGACTTGACTGAGAACCTAGGAACAATTAGAGGAAAAGCCGAGACACATAACTTCCCCTTTTTCTACTGTAACCTTGACCTTGCAATGGTATGCAGGACAGCCCATGCGAACAGTGAACTCACGCAGTGTAAAGCAATCATGTTGTAAGAAATATTCTGCCCTTCACAGATGCCCAAAAGTTTATCTTCCTCCTTCTCCAAATTCTCTCTGCACAATTTGGGGCCGAGAGAGGTTCATTCTATTCATTTTTCCCCATAACAATGAGGCTACAGCCTCTGAGTACAGAGGACAGGAGAATTCCTTGGTCCCTTTGTCCTTTATTTTTCTTTTGAAGACAGAGACCTTGTTTATAAGCTTATATTTACAAGCTCAGCTCCAAAAGCTGGTTTCTTCCAGGTATTTGGCAGAGCGCTTCCCTTTAATCTTTCACTTTTTTGAGCCATTTCAAAAGCAGCAGAATAAAAAGTCAAAGACAGTAGGAAAGAGGCTCCTCTTGCACAAGCTGAAGATGATCTCATGTTTCCTGGGAGGCAGACATGGACGGCTCCACGTGAAAGCGGCAACAAAAGACAGACCCTCTCCCCGACAGCAGCCTCATCACAGATGTAAGTAAATCTAGTCATCCAGTCTCACTACCCATTATGAAAGTCTGACATGGCTTTTTCTCAAGTCAGTCTACCCAACAGAGCCCAGGCCTGGTCTCACATGGAAGCCGAGGAAATTGATAAGAAATGAGGCTGCAATTAGCAATTCACTTGACCCTCCAAGGTTAAATTTAAAGAGCACATAGAAGATTATGACAGTGAGTTTATCTACACTGTATCCCACAATCGATCAGATTTTGATGTCTGGAAAGACAGTCATATTACAGAAGATACAGAAGAACTGAAGACAACTGATCATCCAAAGTTCCTGCATATTTACAAAGATGACTTAGAACAAGACTAGCAATAATTGTGAAATGTACCACAAAAAACTCTTTCTAATGAAACTTTATTGCTTGCCTCAGGAGAAATTGTCCTAGGTAAGATACTTTTCCAAGCGGAGAATGCAATAGTGGTGGTGACATTATTTGAAAATCACTATAATGTGGTTCCATGGGCATATTACTGCACTCCAAAGCAATTTTCTGAATGTACCAAGAAATAGATTAAAATATGATAAGATACATACTGCAATCACAGAGTAAAAAGACTAGATAGAACTTAATATAGATTGTGCACAATTTAAGTAGGTATATTTGTGTAGATACATTATTCTTAGTTTAAATTTGAATATGCTCTCTTTAATCTTTACAAATATTAGGTACGTCACTTAATTGTTTTACTGAAGATGTTGCTGTATACATGCCATGGATTTTTCTATTATTTTGATGTAACATGATCAGTTCCATGTCTAGAGCTACTATAATGATCAACTGTGTTGCATTTTCAAAACTATTCCTCATCTGAAAAAATAAAAGCTATTTCGACCAGAGCCTGATTCTTGGTTGCAAGAGTCCCCACATAATTTCCTATATTATAGAAAATTATTCCCCTAGCAACACCATCAAATATAAACATGGTAATAAAATTCACGTACAGGCCTCTCTCCCGAGATTATTAAGTTATATTATGCTCACTGAAAAGTAATAGACTCTGGATATGATAAAACTCAGCCCAAGAAATTCTGAAGTTTCTTTTGTTTTCCACAAGGAATTGCAAGTTATAGGCCCAAGGGGAGGAGTCGGTGCTTTGAGAGTGAATGTCAACACTGATTCCGTACAATCAAAAACTGGATGGTCACACTGCCGTCACGTGGCAGACACCACCCCATCTGTATGATCTTTCTCCCTTTTTCCTTCAACCAGAACTCAGTTTTGCTCACTCTTCTCCAAATGGCCAATTATAATTGGAGGGTGTAAACTGGCCTAAGCCTATTGCGCTGGCTCTCACTCCTCCTCCTGGGAGATGGATTTAGACATGTGCATGGTGCACAGTTTTGTGATTTTTCTCCTTTCACAGCCTCAGATGCTGATTTCAGGGATGCCTGGGAAATTGGGAGCCATCTTGGGCCCTTGAAGACAGATAATCTGAAGTTAATAACAATTGAGCTATCATCAGGTAAGTCTTTGAAGGGAAGGTTGTATTTAAATCAGAGGTATGATATATTCCCAAAGACAACATTTCCAGGAAAGAATTTCTTATGCTTAATAAAGATGAAAGGAAGAGAGTAGAATCAAGTTCATAACAGGAGAGAAAGAGAGAGGGCCAACAGTTGTCACCTCCAGCGGGTCTCCTGCTTTGGCCGTGACTCACTTGTGTCTCTGGCAATTTCCTCAGTTTAACTAGAGCTACAGAGAAGAGTAATGTTTAATACCCATATTCATCTCAGTTAAGAGAGGGAAGGCAGTCACATTATATGTGGAATGCCAAGTCTAATGAACTAATCAAATCTCCGAAAATGCCGTGCTAAGAGGATGCAAAGGCCCAGGCCCAGCCTAGTGGAGAGGAGATCCATGCTTAGGAATGTCAGCCTGGAGTCCAGCAGGAATGAATGGCAGCTAGCTTGCAAGTATTTGTTGTCTTTGGTTTCATTGATCTAAAAAACTGTATAAAATAGTATATTGTACTTCTATTGAATTAAAAAATATTTGGTAAACAAGTATAAGTATTTCTAACTTGAAAAGCTGCTCACCGTTCATTCACATATTTAGTAAATATTTTGGAAGGGGGGAAAAACAGATAGCCAACTATTTACAATGCAAGGCAAGAAGTGATAACTGATGAGTTCTATTATAAGGGAATAAAAAATGGTACATCATTTCCAAACTAAAATTAAACAATTTACAGCCTTCTCCGTGACATCTGATGGTTGACCCCTCAAGGTATCTTTACCACTGTAGATTCATCTGTCTTAAAATCAGATAAAATTGCAATTATGCCTAAGCCGAAAGCACGGACAAGAGAAAGTGAAAAAGGAAAAGGAGAAAATAGAAGTAAGGATATAGGAGAAAACTTGAGAAGACTAAATTTAAAAAAAAAAAGGAAGAGGTCGAGCGACATGGAAAATTGTCACCAACAACTCTTTATGTGCCAACCAAAGGGCACCATCAGGAAGTCTCCGCATGGTTTTGAGATACTAATCATGATGACATATATTTTATTTTTTCTGAAAGACTCCTGGATACTAATATTTTTGGAATAAAATGTTCAAAACTACACAAAGAAATGATTCCTACCCAGAATGTCATTTAACCTAACCTAACTCATGTTACCAATATTATTGTTACCAAAAGAAATTTTAAAGTTCCAAATATAAAAGAATTTCTAGTGCAGTAGAGAAACCACTAGGGCCTCAAATGACACACTAAGGATTAATTCTGAAAATGGTGATAAAGACGCTTTGATTTAAAGCGTCACCATAAGATGATGTCATCTATTGGTTCTAAATCTAGAATGCCTTATTTGTTTTGCCATAACACCTTAAACATGATAGAGGCATAAATAAACTTTTTAAATGGCATCATTAATAATTCTCTTTTACAAACAAAATCATAAACTTAACTTTAATAGACTAGACCAGAATAAAATATCAGAATTCATAGAGTTCCACTTTGAAGCATTTTTGTTTCTGTTACATGGTTGTATTTTTATATTGAATCATCTTGGTGGATTCCTTTTTATGCATTGCTGTCAAAAAGCATTGAAAGTCACCACTTCAACTTCCCTAATGCTATTTGCCTATTCCATTTTTTAATGGATTCGTCACTAATGATGTATATAAAGGGAGGCACAGGTGTGACCAGGAATAATGACTGTACACGCAGTCGAATCAATTGGTTTGATACATGTTTGCGTTTGAACTCATTTACTTTTCTCAAACAAAATCTCATTAGGAATCCTCGAATAAAAAGTAGAAGAAACAAAACGGAAGTGTTCTGGTTGGAACGGGGCCTGCCCTGTCACCCCTTGCAGTCTCCTTACAGAGAAACAGGGTTCACCACATCGGTGTCCCGCCTCAGCTCTGCCACAAGGCTGCCTGTCGTCTTGAACAAGGGACTCTACTCCTATGGACCCAATGTTCCATCCGTAAAATGAGGAATGTGTAAACCAGAACGCTCACAGACTTACTGTAAGTATAAATTACACAGTAGATCTCATGTCCCCAGTTCCTAAATTGTTTCTCAGCCATGGTTTTGTGCCAACTCAATGTTTTTCCAATCCTTGCAAAGTGTCTTAAAAATGTATCAAAGCCAAATTAATTTGAAAGAACCCTAACACATTTAGGTACCTGCAGCCCTTCCCCCAGATGTTTCACAATTGTTAATGTTATAAATATAACCTAATGCAGACACCTAGGGGAAAAAATAGCATCCCAGATCTAGAAAGGGCCTCATCCTAAATGAAATTACAATATTTTATCCTCATTCGTTTGGGTCAATATATGTACTGCATTAAAATATGAAAAATTAGGAAAGAAGAATTGTAGATGAGAATAAATCATTGTCACATGATAGTGTAACTTAACTTAACTTAGGATATTTTTTGTTTGTTTGTTTTTTTAATAGAGGTAAGACTAAGGAAGATAAAAAAGAAAAGAAAATAGTACCAAGTGCAGTAATTTAAACTGGAAAGGGAAGAGTTGAGTATCAAAGAAGCTTTTTTCTACTACTACTACTGATAATAATTATAGTTGTTATAATTAATAATGCTATGCATTTTTATGTTTGAAATACTTAGTATTTGGTAGTTTGCAAAACTACCTCATACTAGATTCCCATAATATCTATGTGAAATATTTAGATAAACCTTTATATGTTTTTTAAAATAGTTTAGTGAAACTAAGAGTAGGCTGAGTAAATAGCCTAATTTTAAAAGTGAGTAAGTAGTAAGAAAATAACCTGAGAAAAGAACCTTGACTTTCCAAGCCCTTTTAGATGTGCTCGCCTCTTCCTCCTACCCTCAAACCACACCCCCATCAGCAGTGTTACAAAAACCAGCCTTGAGCGTTCTGAAACAAACATAGGTATTCTAGCCCTAGTCACCCAGAACAGGAGCTAGTAAACTCTCTGAAGGAAAAATAAGTATATTACTTAACATTACGTTTGCCATTAGGTTTACATTTCGTTAAATTGTTCCCCAGCGGTCTGAGGAAGTTAATACAGCATTCTTATTCCACAGTGCCGTCGCAAGCTGTTTTTGAAGGAAAATTATATTCTTCAAGAGAAAACACCCCTAAACACAAAAGTGTTAGTATTATTGCATGTCCTTTGGGTACAAGGCACAACATTGCCACTAATGACAGGGAAGCGTTGCTACCCACACTTGACAGAGCACTGCATTTATCAACAGTGAAAATCACTAAATAAACATGCGCCTGGTAACATGGGGTGGAAAATTTATCTCTAACTTCAGCTCCGTATTTTTATTTCCCTGGTGGAAAAGTATCTCCAAGAAAAAGATAATGAGTGTATTTGATCATTAGTTGACACTACTGAGAATGACAGAGGAAATATGAAAATGAACAAACACTGCATCTTTGAGTAACATTTGTGAAAGTATGACCTCATGAATCAATGACAGTTTCCTCAAGGGCATTGTGAAAAATATTTACTAAGTTGCTTCTGTTTTCAGTCCAGGGGGAAGTTTACTTACAAGCTACATTCACAGATATTCAGTTAGCTTTATTAATTTCACTTGATTTGTGTCCTTATTCTTTGCTATTCTGATTTAGTATTTTAAGTTTTTAATGTACTGTTAGAACTATGAAAGTGTTGTCTCAATAGCTCTCAGAGATCATTACTATGTGGGTGGAAAAATAGTGTGCTAAACTGAGTTTTTAAATTGACATTCTTGCTCTTAAAGCCATAAGATAGTTTTTTATAATTCTTACATATTATAAAAATCATCTAAACTCAACCCATACAGCTAGAGAGACAAATATCTATGTAATTAGATTTTGGGGATTGAACAATTTCCTGACTCAGAATACCTCCTCATCTTGCTCACTGATACACGAAATTTAACATTTAGAGCTTCTTTCTGCAGAAGTCTTTATGATTGTTCATGTAACCAAACGTTTCTTAACAAGTAGCTCTGCAAATGGAGACCAGTATAAACCAAGACGCTGTTGAACTCCTGGTGTAAGTGCCTTTAAATGTGCTAAAAGAAGCAACATTAGTTGGCGAGGGAGAGGAGGAATGTTTTGCCTAATTAGAAAGGTTGAAAAAATAGTCAAAATGTACATTTTTAGGAAATTTACCCCGTCTCATGTCATGTGACCTAAACCTTATCAACTTTATACAAGAGCATTTAAATTTGGCTAGTTTCCTCAAAACGAGCTATAAATAAGCACACACTGAAATTGAATAACTGATAGTCAGCTACATTAAGAAATTCATATGCACAGATAGACCAGAAAAGTGAGCTAGTTCTCACAAAGAAGTGACTTGAAAGTTCTTATTGGTTTTGGTCATTGTTGTTTTGTTTAAAATCTTCCTTTGATATAATTTTAGACTAACATAAAACTTGAAAAAAATTGTACAGCTCCCATATAATCTTCCTCCCAATTTCCCTTATGTTGACAGTTTACCTAACCATAGAACATCAATCAAAGTGAAGAAATCAGCTGTAATAACGTATAACTAAACTACAGAACTTATTCAGACTTCACCAGTTTTTCCATGCACGGCCTTTCAGGGTCAACTCAAGGGTTCTACATTGCACTCAGTGGTCGGGTTTCCTAAGACTCCTCCAATCTGTAACAGTTTCTCAGTTTTTCCTTTGCAATGTCGTGACATTGACACTTTAGAAAAAAATCTGGTCATGCATTTTGTAGAATTTTCTTCAATTTCAGTTTCTCATAATAAAAGTGAGGTTATACATTTTTAAGAATACCACAGGGTGATGAATTTTTCAAAGGATACCTGATGTTGTTTATATCAATATATTACTAGGGATATTGGCATTGGTAACTTTTAAGTGTCCACCAGGATTCTTCACTCTAGTTACTACCTTTTGCCCTGAAACATAAATATTTGGGGGGATATGCTTTTGCTTCAACTAATTATAACATCCATTGGTGGAGCTTGTAGTGATAATTACATGATGTTCTAATCATGGTTTTCTATTTTCTTCATTTCTCTACATTTATTCATTGTAATTCTTCTAAAAGGGAGAGTTGTCACTTCTTACAACCACTTTTTATTAATCCAGGTATTTATTTATAATAGAATGGACTTGCCCTGGCTGGTGGGGCTCAGTGGATTGAGTGTCAGTGTGCAAACCAAAGGGTCACCACTTTGATTCTCAGTCAGGGCACATGCCTGGGTTGCGGGCCAGATCCACAGTAGGGGGCGCTCAAGTGGCAACTACACATTGATGTTTCTCTCCCTCTCTTTCTCCCTCCCTTCTCCCCTCTAAAATAAATAAATAAAATCTAAAAAAGGAAAAGAATGAACTCATGAATATTTATTAAATTCTTTGGGTTATAATTCAAACTGTTTTTATCTATTTTATTGGTCTGATTGAATATGTTTTCAGTTTTTATTGTCTAATTTTTTCTTCCTTTTTATAATTAATGTTTTCTGTGTGCTTGCTAAGAAATCTTTACCTCTTCTAAAGTTTTAAAGATATTCTACATTTTCTTCTACAAACATTATTTTAACCTTACGTTGTAGTCTGCCATTCAACTCTAATAGATTTTTGGGTATGATGTGGGATCAAGACTGAGAGTCCCCACCTACCCCATCTACACCCCTGCCCCATCTAGTTGGTCCAGCAACATTTTCTGAAAAAAAGACTTTTCTTTTCCTTCATCAAATTACTTTGGTACTTTTATTGACAATCATTTGACCATTTTGTTAGTTTATTCTTGAACTCTTCATTTTGTGTTTTGATTTATTTGTCTGTGTTTTTACTAATATCACACTGTCTAGATTGCATAATTCTAAATTTGTTCTTTTCTTTCAAGATTATTTGGTCATTTTAGATCCTTTTCCCTGCAACATAGATTTTAGAATCAGCATATATATTTTTTGATCAAAAAAGCCTTATTACAGTTTTATTAGTTTTCATTAAAATTTTATACCAATTAGGGATAATTAACATTTTAATAGTATTGAGTCTTTCTATCCATGCCCTCAATATGCATTTCTTACTGTTTAAAAGAGTTAAAAATCTTGAGTTTTTATTTCTCAATAGTACTTTGAAATTTTTTTAAAAAATTCACTTTGGTATATTGAGTATATTTTGAAATCTTACAAAACTTCTTTACTAGCTGATAGTGGTTTTGTAAGTTCCTTTGGATATTTTATGCAGAGTAGAGCTGTCCGGAAAAGTGACAGCTTTATCTCCTCTTTTTTTCAAACTCTCATTTGACTTCTTTTGCTTACCCGATTACAATGCTTGGATCTCTACTACAATATGGGGTGGGGTGGGGGTGGGGGAATGAGAGCAGTCCTTACTTTGTTACTGATCTAAGAGAAAAGGGATTAATTTTTCACCATTAAGTTTGATATTAGGTGTAAAGCTTCCATAGGTGTTCTTATCAGATTGTAGAAATTTCCTTCCATTACTGGTTTGTTCTTGGGATTTTTTTAAAAAATCATAAATTTGTCATTGAATTTTAAAAATACTTTTCTGTACTATTGAAATAATCATGTGATATTTAGTTATTGTTGTGAATTATACTGGTTGTATTTCATATATGAACCCATTTTGAATTCCAGGGATAAAACCTACTTAGTCATGATGTATCATCCCTGTTATATATTGCTGTGATTTATTTGTTATGTTTTCTCGTGAGCTTTTACATTTATATGCATGAGAGATACTGGTCTGTAGTTTCTATCTCCTTGTCTTACGGTGCCCTCATAAAGTGAATTGGAAAGTGATCCTTCTTAACTACCTTGTGAATGGTTTGTGTGATACAGCTACGATTCTTTTCCTTATATATTTAACCGAAATCAGTAATGAAGCCTTTTTGACTTGGAGTTTTCTTTCTCAGAAATTCTATTTCTTTCATAGATATAGATCAATTCAAATAATCTACTTTCCATTGCAAAAGTTATAGTAAGTTGTGTTTCTAAAGGCATATCAATTCATATAAATCATTGTACTATGTTATGAAAATTATTTGTTGTATCTTATTTCCTTTAACATCTATAGTAGTGCCCCGTTTTTTAATTCTGGACTTGAATAATAGGTTTTTGAGGTAATTTTCTCTTGTCTCCTTGGGCAGTGTTGTTAGTAGGTTTATCAATTTTATTAATATTTTCAGAGAAGAAGTTTTGACTTTATTGATTTTCTCTACTAGTTGTTAATTTTCTGTTGCATTAATTTCAACTTTTACATTTCCTTTTACTTATACTAGGTTTTGCTTAGTTTTTTTAGTTTCTTCTTAAGATAGTGGTATAGATAATTCATTCCATGTCATTCTTTTTTCAAAAAATAAGCACTTAGACTTCAGGTGAAGATGGAGGTGTAGGTAGACACACTGTGCCTCCTTGCACAACCAAAAGAAGGACAACAAAAATTTAAAAACAAAAAACAGCCAGAACTGACAGAAAATAGAACTGGATGGAAGTCCGACAACCAAGGAGTTAAGACACATTCATCCAGACTGGTAGGAGGAACAGACACAGGCAGCTGAGCAGAGAGGACCAGCCAAGGCAGCAGCGGGCAGACCTGGTGAGGTGGCAGATTGTGGACTGGGAGGTCCCACATTTGCACGCAGATAAACCAGGAGAAAGAACTGGGGACTGGGATGGACTGTGCAACCCAGGGCCCCAGAGCAGGAAAATAAAGCCTCAAACCACCAATTGAAAACACCTGTGGGGGTTGAGGCAGCAGGAGAAACTCCCAGCCTCACAGAAGAATTCATTGGAAAGACCCACAGGGTCCTAGAATGTACACAAACCCAGCCACCTAGGAATCAGCATCAGAACGGCCCAATTTGTTTATGAGTAGCGGGTGAAGTGACTGAAATCCGCCAGAGAGCAGAGCAAGTGCCATTGTTCCCTCTTGGACCCCTCCCCCACATACAGCATCACAACAGAGCAAAAGGGTTACCCCACCCTGGTGAACACCTAAGACTCCATCCCTCACTATGTAACAGGCACATCAAGACAAAAAAAAAAAAAAAAAAAAAAAAAAAAAAAAAAAAAAAATGGCCCAAATGAAAGAACAGATCAAAGCTCCAGAAAAAATACAACTAAGCAACAAAGAGAGAGCCATCCTATCAGATGCACAGTTCAAAATACTGGTAATCAGGATGCTCACAGAATTGGTTGAATTTGGTCAAAAATTAGATGAAAAAATGAAGGCTACGCTAAGTGAAATAAAGGAAAATGTACAGAGAACCAATAGTGATGGGAAGGAAATCGGGATTCAAATCAACAGCATGGGCCAGAAGGAAGAAAGAAACATCCAACCAGGAAAGAATGAAGAAACAAGAACTCAAAAAAATGAGGAGAGGCTTAGGAACCTCCAGGCATCTTTAAACATCCGAATTATAGGAGTACCAGAAGGGGAAGAGGAAGAGCAACAAGTGGAAAAGTTATTTGAACAAATAATAAAGGAGAACTTCCCCAATCTGCCAAAGGAAATAGACTTCCAGGAAGTCCAGGAAGCTCAGAGAGTCCCAAAGAAGTTGGGCCCAAGGAGGAACACACCAAGGCACATCATAATTACATTAGCCAAGATTAAAATGAAGGAGAGAATCCTAGAATCAGCAAGAGAAAAGGAGACAATTACCTACAAAGAAGTTCCCATCAGACTGTCAGCTGATTTCTCAAAAGAGACCTTCCAGGCAAGAAGGGGCTGGAAAGAAGTATTCCCAGTCAAAAGGCAGTGACCTACATCCAAAATTGCTCTATCCAGCAGCTTTCATTTAGAATGGAAGGGCAGATAAAGTGCTTCTCAGATAAGGTTAAGTTCAAGGAGTTCATCATCACCAAGCCCTTATTATATGAAATGTTAAAGGGACTTATCTAAGAAAAAGAAGATAAACAACATGTACAGTAAAATGACAGCAAACTCACAGATATTAACATCCACACCTAAAACAAAAGCAAACTAAGCAAACACTAGAACAGGATCAGAACCACAGAAATGGAGATTACATGGAGGGTTAGCAACAGGGGAGTGGGAGGGGGAGAGAGGGGAAAAGGCACAGAGAATAAGTAGCATAGATGATAAGTAGAAAATAGAGAGTGGGAGGGTAAGAATAGTATAGAAAATGTAGAAGCCAAAGAACTTATAGGTATGACCCATGGACACGAACTAAAGGGGGGAATGTAGGTGGGAGGGGGTGTGAAGTGTGGAGGGGAGTGAAGGGGGAAAATGGGACAACTATAATAGCATAATCAATAAAATATATTAAAAAATAGGCACTTAAAGCTATACAATTCCTTTTACGGACTGTATTAATGGCACCCCAATAATTTTGATTTGTGTGTGTGTTTTATCAGTTCAGATAAGTTTAACTATATCTATATCTGGTGGCTCCTTCTTAGATCCACGTGTTACTTAGAAGTGTTGTATTAATTTTTAAATATTTTGTAGACTTGGTCAATTTTTATTGATACTGATTTCTAATTTATTACATTTATGGCCAGAGAGTTTACTTTGTAAATTTTGATCCTTTGAAACTTTTTGAGTTTTTTCACATCACTCAGAAATGTTCTGTTTTCACAAAAATTCCATGTGCATTTGGAAAGAAAAGATACTCTGGAAACTTTGATAGTAGTATTTGGAAAATGTCAATTAGATTAATTTGTTTGATAGTGGTAATTAACCTTTCTTTATACTGACTATGTGAATTCATCCTACCAATTTCTGAAAAGGGAGGTTTTTTAAATCTTCAAATATAATTGCTAATATTTATCTATTCTTCCTTTAGTTTTGACAATTTTTGAGAGATTAATTTTGGAACTTTATGTTAGATTTAAATTAATAAGTATTATTGACATTTGACACTTTTATTGGACGCTAACACAATCACATCAGCTTTCTTATCCTTAGTGTTTGCAGTGTATGTACAAAGGGGGACCTCAAAAGCCAGACATTTATTTATCAAAAATTGTGTATTTATGGTTACATGTTCAAACTTCAGTCACTTTCAAGGTACTCTCTATTTGATGCACTATATCTACAAGATGTTTTTTTCCACTGCTCAAAACAGTTTTGGAACTCATCAATTTTCATTCTTTTTAGTGTTTCTGCCTTTTTTTTTTTTTTTTTTCACTTCTTCCACATCAGCAAAATGTTTCTGTCTGAGGACTTTTTTCATCCTGGGGGGAAAGAAAGTTGCTTGAGGTGAGATCAGATGAATAGGGAGGGTGGTGCATGGGAGTCATGCTGTTTTGGGTCAAAAACTGATGAACACTCAACGCAGCATGGTCAGGTGCTCTCTTAAATCTCCCATCATGAAATGGGAAAATGCATTGAAAGAGTCTTCAAAAAAATTCACTGAAGTCAAACACGACCCCTCGCAAAAACACCAACTGGTACACTGATACAGGTAGGTTCCTAGAACACTCACCTAGTGGGGAAGCCTGTACTACAAGGGGCCCACCCTCCAAAAGACCAAAAGATACTTCTACTTTTTGGTGGGGTTTCCTCCCATGTATATTTTTATCCTTTAATTTACAGCCTATCTTTCTATGTCTGTGTCTTTAAAGTATTTCTTGCAAACGACATGTAGATCATATTCATTTTGGGGGGCCTAACAATCTCTGCCTTTAAATCAGATTCCTTACCCTGTTGATATTGGATGCAATTATGAAGACGTCTATACGTTAAGTCTAAGAACTTGGTATTTTGTATGAACCCTATAGCCCTCTTCCTTTGTTCCTCCACCCAAGCCTTTTTTTAATAGCAGGAGCTGGGGGGCAATAGTAAGAAGCACCGAATTGGCATTTTGAAATATTTTATGTATGTCCTTTACTGACATTTTAGCTATTATTTGTTGCTTATTTTTAGTCTTCACTAGAGAGATTACAATATGCATCTTTAATCTCCAAAAAACATGCTTTTGTACATACATGTCAGCTTGACTTTGCACATGGTGTTTCCTTTTGCTGGAAGGCTCTTACACAAATATCTTTAAGATTCTCTCCCTCACTTCCTTCAGGTCACTAGTCAAATGTTATTTCCTCAGAAACCTTCTATAACTCCTCTATATAAAATTGTAACCCATCTCTCTGAGTTCACTATCTCTTGTACCTTGCTTTATATGTTCTCCATAACATTTTTATATTTGAGGAAATTAGCGCAATTGAAGTAATAAATGTTCAAAGTGACTGTTATCACAGATCAATATAATTGTTAGTTTTATAACATATTTCTGAAAACTACTTCAAAATTTATAAATCAGATTTAAAGGCTTCACACTCTTTTATAAATTCACTACATATTTAAAAGTCAACTAATATTTATTGCCTTTTTTTATTGTTCAAGTACAGTTGTCACCATTTTCTTTTTTCTCTATTCTAAGTTTATTTATTTTTTATTTTCAAACACATTTATTTATTTAATTTTATTGTTATTCAAGTACAGTTTTCTCCATTTTCCCCCTACCACTCCTTCCTTCCCCACTCATCCCC
Organism: Anoura caudifer; assembly: GCA_004027475.1. NCBI lineage: Eukaryota > Metazoa > Chordata > Mammalia > Chiroptera > Phyllostomidae > Anoura > Anoura caudifer. The sequence goes on along the minus strand of PVKU01005894.1, from coordinate 54,726 downwards.
ACCTCCCACCCTTGATCCTAGCCCCCTTTGGCTTTGTCCGTGGGTATTTTACACATGTTCCTTGACTTGACCCTTCCCTTTCTTTCCCCCATTATTCCCTTCCCCATCTCCTCTGGTTACAATCAGTTTGTTCTTTATTTCAGTGTCTCTGGTTATATTTTGCTTACTTGTTTGTTTCATTGATTAGATTCCACTTACAGGTGAGATCATATGGTATTTGTCTTTCATCGCCTTGACTTACTTCATTTAGCATAATGCTCTCCAGATCCATCCATGCTGTCATGAAGGGTAGGTGCTCCTTCTTTCTTTCTGCTGCACAGTATTCCACTGTGTAAATGTATCACAGTTGTTTGATCCACTCATTTACTGATGGGCACTTAGGTTGCTTTCAGCACTTAACTATTATAAATTGTGCTGCTGTGAACACTGGCGCGTGGAGGTTTTTTTGAATTGGTGTTTCAGGAGTCTTAGGTTATAATCCCAGCAGTGGAACTGCCAGGTAAAAGGCAATTCCATGTTTAATTTTTTGAGGAAATTCCATGCTGTTTTCCACAGTGGCTGCACCAGTCTGCATTCCCACCAATAGTGCACTAGGGCTCCCTTTTCTCCACAACCTTGCCAGCACTTGTTTGTTGATTTGTTTATGATGGCCATTCTGACTGGTGTGAAGTGGTATCTCCTTGTGGTTTTAATCAGCATCTCTTTGATAGCTAGTGATGCTGAGTATCCTTTCATATGTCTCTAGGCCCTCTGTATGTCCTCCTTGGAGAAGTATCTGTTCAGGTATTTTGCCCATTTTTTACTGGATTGTTTGTCTTCCTGGAGTGGAGTCATGAGTTCTTTACATATTTTGGAGATCAAACCCTTGCCTGTGGTATCATTGGCAAATTATTTTCCTGTATAATTGGTTCCCTTTTCATTTTGCTGATGTTTTCTTTATTCATGCAGAAGTTTTTATTTTGATAAAGTACCATTTATCCTTTCCTTTATGTCCTTTGCTCTAGTGGACATATCCCTGAAAATATTGCTGCATGGAATATCTGAGATTTTCCTGCCTAAGGTCTCCTCTAGGACTTTTATGGTGCTGCAACTCATATTTAAGTCTTTTATCCATCTTGAGGTTTTGTGTGTGTGTGTTTATGATGAAAGTTGGTGGTTGAGTTTCATTTTTCTGCATGCAGCCATCCAGGTCTCCCAACACCAGTTGTTGAAGAGGCTATTTTTACTCCATTTTATGCTGCTGCCCCCTTTGTCAAATATTAATTGAACATAAAGACATGGGTTTATTTGTAGACTCTCTATTTTGTTCCATTGGTCCATGTGTCTGTTCTTATGCCAGTACCAGACTATTCTGATTACAGTGGGCTTGTAATATAGTTTGATATCAGGTAATGTGATCCCACCTACTTTGTTCTTCTTTCTCAAAATTGCTGCATCTATTCTGGGTTATTTATGGTTCCATATAAATTTTTGAAATGTTTGTTCTATGTCTGAGAAATATGTCATTGGTATTTTAATAGGGATTGCATTGAATCTATAAATTTCTTTGGATGTTATGGACATTTTGATGATGTTAATTCTTCCAGTCCATGAACATGGTATATGCTTCCATTTATTTGGTCTTCCTTAATTTTTTCTTCAGTATTGTGTAGTTTTCTTGAATAGCATGCTATTATAACAATGAATGTATTGACAATGAGATCAAGGAAGAAATCAAAAAGTTTCTGGAAACAAATGAAAATGAACATTCAATAGTCCAAAACCTATGGTACACAGTGAAAGCAGTCCTGAGAGAGAAGTTCATAGTAATACAGGCCTACCTAAAAAAGGTACAAACATTTCAAATAAACAGCCTAACCCTACATCTACAAGAACTGGAGGAACAACAAAAAACAAAGCCCAGAGTTACTAGAAGGAAGAAAATAACCAAGATCAGAGCAGAATTTAATGACATAGAGACAAAAGGATCAATAAGTCCAGGAGCTGATTCCTTGAAAAGATAAATGAAATTGACAAGCCTTTAAGCAGACTCATCAAGAAAAAAAGAGAGAAGACCCAAATAAATAAAATCCGAAATGAAAGAGGATGGATTAAAACTGATACCACAGAAGCACAAAGGATTGTTAAAAATTACTACGAACAACTGCATGCCAAGAAATTTGAAAATATGGGTGAAATGGACAAATTTCTAGAAAAATGTAATCTTCTAAAACTGAATAAAGAGGAAGCAGAAAGCCTGAACAGACTGATAACAGCTAGTGAAATTGAAGCAGTAATCAAACAACTCCTCTCACACAAAAGACCTGAATTGGATTTTCACAGGAGAATTTTACTAAACATTTAAGGAAGAGCTAACCCCTATCCTTCTCAGACTATTCCAAAAAAATTCAAAAAGAGGGAAGATTCCCAAACTCTTTTTCTGAGGCCAGCATCATCCTAATCCCAAAACCAGATAAAGACACAATAAAGAAAGAAAACTACAGGCCAATATAACTGATGAACATAAACACTAAAATCCTCAATAAAATAAAGGCAAACCATATCCAGCAATATGTTAGAAAGAATCATACACCATGATCACATGGGATTCATCCCAGGGATGAAATAATGGTACAATATTCACAAATCAATGAATGTAATACATCACATAAAGAAAGGGAAGACAAAAATCACATGATGATATCAATAGATGCAGAAAAAGCATTTGATAAGGTACAGCACCCGTGATAAAAACACTCAGCAAAGTGGGAGTAGAGGGAGCATTCCTCAACATAATAATGTCCATATACAAGAAACCTATAGCCAACATCATACTCAACATGTGAAAACTAAAAGCTTTCCCACTAACATCAGGAATAAGACAATAATGTCCACTTTCACTACTTCTATTCAACATAGTATTGGAAGTCCTAACCACAGTGATGAGACAAGATAAAGAAATAAAAGACATCCAAATTGGAAAGGAGGAAATAAAACTGTCATTGTTTGCAGATGACATGATAGTCTACATAGAAAACCCTATAGAACTCCACCAAAAAACTACTCAATAAGTGAATTTGGCAAAACAGTGGGATACAAAGTCAATATTTAGAAATCAAAGGCATTTTGTACACCAACCACAAAATATCAGAAACAGAAATCAGGAAAAAGGATCCCATTTGCTATAGCAACAAGAAAAATAAAGTACCTAGAAATAAACCTAACCATGGAGGTAAAAGACGTGTACTCAGAAATGTCAGCTAATTGTAAATAGCCCTTTCAATGTTCAAAAGTCTCTCTTTAATGCCCTTTGACATCTCTCTTCTTCAAATTACCACTTCAAATTAACCTCTTTGGAGTGTTTTGTTTTGTTTTTTTCATTTTCAAATCTGGGTTAGAAGCTGCTCCTATATACATCTAGAATACCTCTCTCTAAAAATATTTATCCTGTAGTATTGTAGCTACCGATTTGTTTTCCAGTGTCTTGCAAAGTCCTTGGCACATAGCAGGCATTTCGTAAATATTTGTGGAAGGAAGAGAATGGATGGGAAAAAAAGAATAATGGGAAAGAGCGGGGGGGACAAAGAAACCCCTCTGCCAACTCCTGGTAAATGTACCTTCAATACGCTTCATTCTTTTTAACCTCTCAAAATGTCCAAATTTTTAAAGTAAAATATGTTAAAATAGAAGCACTTTTTCAATTTAGTTAGATCCCATATAATTTAAGCTTTGTATTTAAGCCTCAGAAAGAGAGGAAAATCATTCTTTCTGGATGTCAAATGACGCTTGAGCAAACTCTTATTGGTTTACTAAGGCTACATGCCCACGAAATGAATTTTAAGACTATGAGATTCTGTTAGGTTTCTATGTTCCATACAGTTCTAAGTTCAATGTGCACTATTATGAAATATTAAATCAAATACCACTTTTTTTCTGACTTAATATGTTCCATCTTGTTGCTTAGTTACTTTGCTCTGCAAAATTTCAAATTCACACTTGCCACTTGAAGCAGAAATTTTGAAAAAAAAAAAAAAAAAAAAAAAAGCTTTGGGGATAATGACTCTGTTCTGCAGTCTATCAAATCTTCCAGAAGATCCTTCAAGATATATTTATATGTGCAAACGCAGAACGACTTTCCCTGGGTGTGACAGTCTACCGTTCTAGCATTTCACATCAGTCCTCTCCTCTTTCTTCTGCCCTTCGTTTCAGTGCCACTCAGTTCATCTCTCTTGAAATACAACATAATCAACAATGCCTTCACATCTGCCATGGCTGTGTCCTGGATTTCCCATCTCACTTTACTTCTGCACCACAGGTTTCCACACGAGAATCAATCATTTCTTACTCTGTGTCCCCACAGCCCAGACTACGTGACCCATTTCTCCCATGTATCATTTGATATGATGTAATGACAATTACATCTAACAAAAAAAGAGAATTTTTCTCCTTGTTATATCTTTGCAGAAGTACACTCAGGGTTTTTTTTTTTTTGGGGGGGGAGCATAAATTAATACACAAGCTCATTTCAGATACAAAGGGAAAGCTCAAAAAGCCTTAGTATGAATAGAAACATTCCACAGCCTTTTCTATGGAAGAAAAGGTATTTTCTTATTTTTCCTCTAACATAAGAAGGAGCAGAACAGAAGACAGAGGAAATGGTGATGGATAATGGAAAGCCCCATCATTTAAAACGGGATCCCACCTATCAGTGCTAAACATCTATAGTAAAATTATAAGTTCAATAAATGCTTGCATGATACTTACAATCTTATAAGCAACTGGTACAAGTTGGAATTTTTCACTCATGTGGCAGGGGTGAAATTATGGCTGAAAAAACAGATACAGCCCTGGTCAGGTGGGTTAGTTGGTAGGAGCACTGTCCCTTATACCAAAAAGGTGGTGAGTTCACTTCCTGGTCAGTTCACCTAGGTTGTGGGTTCAATCTCTGGTCAGGGGGCATATGGCAGGCAAGTAATGATATTTCCCACTCATGTTGATGTTTCTCTCTTTCTCAGTGTGTCCCTCTCTATATATAATCAATAAACATATCCTCTGGCAAGTATAAAAAATAGATGCAGTCAGATGATGGCCAAGAAAAAGGTATAAAAATAAAAGTAATAAAATGTTGGGCATTTGAAGCAAGTTTATAGAAATCTTATATGCCTGTGACCACTCAGATTTCATTTCAGACTCTCAGTATTAGATCCTGCTCTCTGGCTTGCCTTAGTCAGCTACAACTGTTACATAGTCATCTGCTTCCAACACAATCAAGGTTGTAGATATTCTTGCCTTCACTCAAATCTGTTTTAAAAAAAAAAAAAAGAAGAAGAAGGATACATATATCACCTGACCAGGCACTGGTTCTGATTGCTCTTAGAATACACCTTAAAATCAAAATTCTGAAAACTACTGCTTATTCTGTTGAATGACACAAACAGACAGTGAGGCATAGAGGAAGTAGAGTGTGAACTAACTAGACTCAACCATTCTAAGAAACTCTCACGGAAGAGAGTTAGCTGCTGAAGTCGCTAACTGGAGGTGGTTTTTAACACAGCTTAACCTACACACCATGTTTGAAGAAACTGAATGAATGTTTCCTAGAATGGGAAAAAAAAAGTCTGTGGTACAAATACTTAAACTACGATGCTCTCTCCTATTTTACCCATTGAGAGAAGAATCCTAGGCTGGTCTGCTATTATATCCTTGCCCATCAGGTAGGTATTGGAAACTCTGAACAAGGCTGCAAGCTCCTGAAAACAAAGGGCATCTTAAAGGAGCACATATTTAAGGTTTGGGGAGAATAAGTTCCTGAAATGTTGAAGTACAGCCACAGGTCTAGACAGTGGAAAAGTAATAACAATTAATAGAAAGTAGAAAGGATTCAGTATATGGTCCCAGAGTCACCAGTGAAATTATCTTGCAAATATAAAAGCTTATAATACTAGAATGGATATTCAGGAAAATGGAGAAATTCCATCATCACAGTTCAAATTTCTGATAATCAACAAGAAGGGAAAGACAGAAACATTTTAAGATAGGTTGACACACTGTAAGGAAGCCATTCAGCAAAGGGCTTGAAAGTCATTTTGAAAAATCAGACCCTGAAAGCAATTTATAACAATGTTTTCCTGGAAAAAATTTCAATAGCATGTACAGGTTTAGAGTCTCCAAATTCTTACTATTAGTGAATCTAATTGAAGGGAGTGATGTAACATTAGCTGCCCTCTGAGCTCAAGAACAAACAGGCTGCCAGGCTGCAGTGAGAGGGGAATTCAAACCGAGCTAAGTGTAGGGGCACTTGCATTTTGTAGGCATATGGTGATTGTAACACTGGGGACCCACACACTGCAGAGCAGAAGGCAATGGAAAACCACTGCTGCAGTTTCTTCTTTTCTTTTTCATTTTCTTTTTCATTTTTTTTTACCTTAAAAAACGTGTGATGAGACAGTCCAAAATGAAATATGAGACAGTGCTGAAAGATAAGACTATCAGCTCAGAAAGCCCTCAGTTACTGGGGAAAAGCAGAGAACGAGTACAAATAAGATGGTTGCTAATGACACAACTAGACCAGCGCAAGCTAGGAGAATGTCTAGCAGCAAGTTTGCACAACGACAAAAGGAAGGGGTGGTGCTGCACCACACGTAAGATCTGAACGTGAAGCATAAAAAGCACGCACCAAGGTAAAATGGAAATTGTAAAGCAAGAAATGGAACAGCGAAACATTTCAGTGCTTGGTATTAGCAAACTAAAATGGACTGAAATGGGACATTTCCGAGCATGCAACTACAAAGTGTTCCACTTAGGAAATGACAAGCTCAGAAACAGAATAGCTTTGATGCTGAGGCAGAGGTAGCGCAGTCAGGTAGAGGCTAAGATGCACGGTCTGACCGAATAATATCAACAAGGCTTCTAGGAAAACTTATTAACATAACCATTATTCAAGTACCCTCTAAGGACAGAGGCTGAAAAAGACGAAATTGAAAGCTCTTACACAAGTATCCCAGAAGAATTGATCACATACCAAAACAAGACATGCTGATAATTATAGGTAATTGGAATGCAAAAGTAGAAGGTAAAGCAGATTCTAATGTCGTTGGAAATTTGGCCAAGGGATCAGACAATAAAGCAAGAGATCAGCTCATGGATTTATGAGAAGTCAATAACTTGTCCATCATAAACACATGCTTCAAACAACTGAATGGATGACAGCATATGTGAATATCATCAGATGACCAATATGGAAATCATATAGACTATTTAATTGGAAGCAAGAGACAGTGAAGCTGTATTCCCCCAGCCAAAACAAGAGCAGGATCAGATTGCGGTACTGACCACAAACTCTTAATATCGAACATTAAAGCTGAAGAAGGGCACTAAAGGAATCATACTGCCAAAATATAATGTAAATAACATCCCTGATGGACATAAAGTCCACATTTAAAAAAAGATTTGCACTGTTAAACTTAAGTAACCAAGAATCAGAAGAACTGCATATTGAAACTAGAAATACTATTAAGGAAGAATGGGAAATGACAATGTCAGAAATAAAAAGGAAAGAAACATCAAGATGGAAGACAGATGTCTCTAAAAATTGATAAACAGGAGAGGCAAAAGCAAAAGTGACAAAAACAGAATCAGAATCCTGAATGCAGTTCTTCAAGGACTATCGCATAGAGACAAAGAGCAGTGTTATAATAGTCAACATAAGCAGATAGAAGAGAACAAAAAAGGAAACACAAGAGACTTCTACCGGAAGATATAAGAAATAAAAGGGAAACTCAAACCTAGCTTAGGAATGCTGAACAACAAAAAAGGAAGCAGATTATCAGACCAGGAAAAGAAAAAAAGAAGGTACAAACAGTAAACTGAGAATCTATTAAGAAGAGACAAAAAGGGTGATAGATACCTTTAAGAAAGATTCCTCTGAGGAAGAGCCTGTAATTTTAGAAAGCAAAATGAAAGCTGCCCTGAAAGTATTGGAAAGAAATAAATCACCAGGAGTACATGGGATGCTATAGAATTATTTCAAGCCATAGAGACGGAATCTGTCAAAATCTTAACAAGAATATGTCAACAAATACAGAAAACGAAACTATGGTCTACAGACGGGAAGTGTTCAATGCATCCTAATTGTCAAAAAAGAGGATGCCCAGGGGTGCGGTCACTCTAGGACCATTGTTCTAATTTACCTCACAAGTAAAGTGATGCTCACAGTGAGGCAACATTCTAGTTTATCTGGAGCAAGAAATGCTGGATGTTCAAACTGGATTCAGAAATGGAAGAGGCAGTTGACATCTAATTGTGAGCATTCACTGGATACTGGCTCTCCAAAGAATTTCAGAAGAATGTTCATCTATGTACTATTTTAAACTACAATAAAGTATTTGACTTTGTGTACCATGAAAAGCAATGAATTGCTCTGCAAGAAATGGGCATGCCTTGGCTCTTGATTGTCCTGATGTGGAACTTGCATTGTGGACAGGAAGCCACTGTCAGGATGAAATAAGGAAAGACAGGATGGTTTCCTGTAGCCATAGGTATCAGAAAAAGGTGCAAGCTATCTCTCTATTTGTTTAATCTCACACCGACCGTAACATATGAAAAACTGGAGTAAATGTGAAAATTGATGGAAGAAATAGCAATATCTTAAGATATGCAGATGATGTCATTCACTGGTGGAAAGTAGCAATGATTTGAAATGACTTCTGATGAAAGTGAAAGAAGAAAGTGACAAGCGGGACTGCATGTGGACAACAAGAAGACAAAATCAAGACGACAGAAGAAACGCACAACTTTAACACAGACAACAGAGATGTTGAAAATAAGGATTTTGCTTATCTTGTTTGTCATTAATTCAAATGTAGATTGCAGCCAAGAAATCAAGAGAAGGTTGAGACTCAGAAAAGCAGTAATGTGAGAATTGGGACAGAACACCAACAGCAAATACGCGTCATTAGGGACCAAGGCTAAGATCATCACATCCTTGTGTTCCCAATTACTATGTACAGATGTGAAAGTTAGTGAAGAACGCTGATAAGAAAAATATTGATTTATTTAAATATGGTGTTGGAAGAAAGCTCCGTGGATAACCTGGACTGCCAGAAAGGTGAGCAAGTAGGTCCTAGAGCAAATTAAGCCTGAAACATCACTGGAGGGAAAAAATGACAAAATTGTTACTATGCTACTTCAGGCACATCATAGAAGCAGCAAAAAAAAAAAAAAAAAGAGGAAGACCTGATATGAGATGGATTGACTCCATAAAAGAAACTATAGGCATCGGTCTGTAGGAACTGACCAGGGATGTTTAGGACAGGACATTGTGGATATCACTCATTCACAGGGTCACCAGGAGCCAGGGCTGACCCAACAGCCGATAACACACAAGCATGATGCAGCCTCAGAAGTCAAATGCAAGTGCTAAGAAGTGAGCCTTAGCTAGTCCTCTACCTTTAGTAAGAACATATGGTAGTCATGAGTGGTGCTTAACAAGTATTTCCTTCTCTTTCTAGCACATGGTGCTATTGTCCTTACCCATCCCCTTTGAAGTTAGGCATGGCCACCCAACTTGCCTTGGCCAGTGAAATGCGAATAGAAGTGAAAAAGTCACTTTCAAACCAAAGACATTCAGAGTCAGTACACAAGTTGTCACATCCCTTCCCCCTACTTCAGTGATGAGTGAAATACATGTCAAGATGGAGTGTCCATCAGCCTTGTTCCTGATTGTCACCATGTTTATTGGTGCACATGGGCACACCTGGAGATATGTGAGTTTGGGTTCCAGACCAAAATAATACAATAAAGTCACATGAATTTTTTGATTTCCCAGTGTGTAGAAAAGTTAAGTTTACTATACTGTTGCCTATCAAGTATAGGGTAGCATTGTCTGGAAATGCATATACCTTAATTACTAATACTTAATTGCTAAAAAATATATAATCATCATCTGAGCCTTCAGCGAGTGGCAAGCTTTTAGCTGGTATAAGCTGTAGCCTCAATGTTGATGGCTACTGACTGACCAGATTGGTAGTTGCCAAAATTTGGGGTAGCTGTGGCAATTTCTTCAAATAAGACAACAATGAAATTTGCTCCCCATAGACTGACTCTTCCTTTCATGAACAATTTCTCTGTAGCATCTGATGCTATTTGATAGCATTTTCCCCACAGAATTTCTTTCAAATACAGAGTCAACCCCCTAAAACCTAGCTGCTGCTCTCTCAAGTTTATGTAATATTCTAAATCTTTTGTTGTCATTTCAACAGTCTTCAAAGTATTTTCACCAGGAGTGGATTCCATCTCAAGAAGCCACTTTCTTTGCTCATCCATAAGAAGCAACTCCTCATGCATTAAAATTTTGTCATGAAACTAGCAATTCAGACACATCTTCAGGCTCTGCTTCTTTTTTTTTTTTTTTTTCATTTCTATGGGTTTCTATTTATTTAAATTGTTAAAGGACACAGCTGGTTCAGAGCACAATACTTCAAAAATCATCCCTATTTTCTCACCAAAATTATATGTCATATACAGATATCTAACAAAATTATGTGATATATACATATAGTTTATTATATTCTTCTCAGTAATCTCAGGTTCCTTGGGTAATTTCTTTTTTTATTTATTGTTCAGTTACAGCTGTACCACCTTTTCCACATTGCTGTCCCCTGCCCCAACCACCCGCACTCCTACAGTCAATCCCTCCATTTGTCCATGCCTCTGAGTCCTCTACTCATGTTCCTTTGCTTGCCCCTTGCCCTTCTTTTCCCCATTAACCCTTCCCCCCTCCCCTCTGGTTATTGGCAGTCTGTTCTCCACATCCAAGTCTCTAGTTCTATTTTGCTCATTTGTTTGTTTTGTTGATTAGCTTCCACTTATAGGTGAGATCATATGCTGTTTGTCTTTCATTGCCTGGATTATTTCACTTAGCATAATGCTCTCTGGTTCTATCCATCCACTTCTAATTCTAAGGGGGTGTTGTTTGTTTTTTTTCCATTTCCACAATATCTGCAGTTACTTCTTTCACTGAAGTCTTCAAAGCCTCAAAGTCATCCATGAGAGTTGGAATCAACTTCTTCCAAACTACAGTTAATTGCGATATTTTGATGTCTTCCAATGAATCATGAATGTTCTTAAAGGCATCTAGAATGATGAATCTTTTCCAGAAGGTTTTTAATTTACTTTGCCTGGATCCACCAGACGAATCACTATCTATGGCAGTTATAGCCTAATAAAACATGTTTCTCAAATAATAAGACTTAAAAGTCTAAATTACTCCTTGATCCATGGGTAGCAGAATGAATGTTATATTGGCAGGCTGTGGACTAAAATATAAAGCAAAGCACTTTGGAAATTATAAATGCTAAGATGAGACTGCATTTTTCACCTTTAGTAGAAAACAGTTCTGTTATCACAAGACATGCATTCTTAATCTTGGGTCCATAACTTCCTAATAGGGTCATGGATAGAACTCAAGAAGTCCATAAACCTAGAGGGGAAGAAAGGATATCCTTAGTTTTAACAGCCTCTAACTGAAATTGAAGTTTTCTTCAGTTATGGATGTAGAAAGATAAACAAAAATAATATAAAACAACTGTAACCTTGTCATCAACAGAAATCAGAAATGTTCATATCCCATTATAGTTGTCCCATAAATCTCCACATTCTGTACAAGTTCATCACAATTGCAAAATGATGGTAGTTATTAGACTCATCACCAGATAGTGTTATTTAATGCATTAATAAGGAAGTCCAGAATTATTATATCACAAATTTGTTTTTAGTACTTTGCTAATTACATTTCCATATAATTGGTTTTCTTTGTAATTCTATATATTTTATTATATAAACTTTAAAACATTATCCTGAAAAGCATACACAGACTTTGCCAGAATTCCAAATGGGTTTGGGGACTATAAAAAGGCTAAGAATCCCTACTGAGAAGAACAAAGAAAGAGGAAAATTAAGTGATTTGATTATCAATGACTAAAAAAGTCAGATCGATGGAAACCAGGGAAGACTAAGCAGAACCCCATCCTATGCCTCTAAGAATTACTCTATTTCTTACTGTTAGCTTGGACTTTTTACACATATTGTGTTAAAAATTTGACTGTATCTTCAAATGACCTTAGTGAAAAATATAAAAGACAAAATATTTTGCTTCTGCTTTGGCTGAAGTCTTTATATGTTATGGCTGATGAAACATTAAGTGATATTATCATGCTGAGTCAAATCATTTAAGTTGCTACCAGCGAGGGAACATCAGCATAGCCTGTGCTGCAGTTAGAAGAAGTAATGAAAAATATAAACCCCACCATTTGGATCACACATTTTTTTTCTCATAAAGAAATGTTCCAATCCTCTTTCAGTAATTTAAGATTATATATTTGTATATATTCTACAGATGACTTTTAAATAAGCATTCTGTCAGCCTCTGGTTATTACCTAAATTAATTTGAGAAAGAGAATATGTGGCTAGAATTACAAATAAGTGAGTTTATTACATATGGCATTTAGGGAGTGAAGGACCATTGACTGTAATTGCTTCGTTTCCTCATGAGGGCCCCCCAAAAGGAAAGTATAGCATTTTCCTACTGAGGAGATTCAGTGTTCAACAGACCATGCACAATTATAAAATTAGCTAATTGATAACTTATTAACATTAGAAGCATGCATGTTCATCAGTAGATATTTTTAAATAAACTTTCACTCCAATTTCAAGTGAGACCTACCAAGAAACGTTGTTTCATTTTATTCCATATTCATTCATTTGCATTTAAGTCTGCTATCTCTGACCCATTGTAGAATCTTCTAGAAGTTTAGGCATAAGTAGAGGAGGAAATCACTTAGTGTGAGGCCTCTGAAGTTTCCTAAAATTGCAAATTAATCTATGGCATTCTACAATTCTTAAAAATCATCAACAACCACAACAGAAACAGCACAGACAAAGAAAGTTTGTTTCTGACTGCCTTCTTAATATAGGAAAACACACACACTCTTTATTCTTGAGTATGTGGGTTTAATAAACACTATATAAAGGAAGACTAGTTGATGGGTGTATAAAGTATTCTCGATATTCCTGGAGCCCTATTTTGTAAAAAGACAGGTTGAGCCATTCTGCTTCATCTAGAAAACTGATCTGTAGTAAAATTTAGTCTCCTGAAAAATAAAAATAGAGGAAAAATTACCTTATGAAGAAAATACTCTCTATTGTAATGTTTAAACAAAGGTTAACTAAACAATGACAAATCTTGATTCTAACAATCTCTTAATGGCATCTTTAATAGAGGTGTCTGAAAACTGCTTACTGGCAGAGTAGAGCTTGAACTCAAATTCCAACTCTGCTGCTTCCCACACGCATGCCCCAGAATAAATAAAGAGCCTCAAATGACACACATGTAAAAGGAGGAATTAACAATTCTTCCACAGGAATGCTGGGAGGACTTCATGAAACAATAAAAGTGCCCACTAATGTGCCTGACATATAGCAAGTGCTCAATAAATTTTAGTATGCTGCCTGCTTGTGCCTTTTTTAGAACCCTACTGACCAGAACAGCACATACATGGCAAATTTCAAATGCATGTTGATTTCCAGTGATATGGAATCAGGGAAAGAGGAAAACATAAATATAAAGTGATTGAATTTGAAGAAGAACTAAATCTGAAGAGAGATAGGACAACAAAGCAATCCATCTTAAATGGGCGATAAAATAGCTCAAGCTTAGACGTCTTTAATTCTTATTAGTTTGAATCTTTGAGAGTGTTTCTTAGTTTCACCTGCCTTACTAGTCTCCTCAGCTTTCTCCATTGCTTTCCAGAAAATGGTTGCCTTTTAATTTGATTATTTTGATGCTACCTATTTAAATTAGGCTTATTATGTTTTCAATAAATTAAAAGTGGACTTATAGTGGTAGTATATAACAGTTATGTTTATTGCTAAAGGTGTTAAATTAAAACGTAAATAATAAATCATTAGTGGGTGGATTGTCCTATTCTACAGCCCATACCACAAAAGGCAAGCTTGTTAGAGCAACAATATGTGAGAAGGGAAGGAGAATGAAAAAGAAAGAGATGACAGGAGGGGGAATGGTGGGAGGGAAGGAAGGAGGGAGAAAGGGAAAAAAACAGAAATAATAAATACAACACTTTTTTGAAAACCTCATTTCAATTAATTAGGTGAGTAGTGGGCAGCTTCCCGAGAACACAGACCTATGGTGCTTCTGCAACCCAAAAGTCCATCCAGGCATGGGTTGCTTGCAAAAATATAAGAAAGTACATTACCTTTTCCTTCTGTTTCTTCCTCTATAATTTTATATATTTCTTTGTTAACGCACTTCCAGAAATGGACCTGGTAAAATTTCAGGAAAAGTATGCTAAAGCAATCACACATTTAGATTCAGAGCAGGGGTAGGAAAAGACAGCGAGAAGTGCAAGAACTTTTCAAGCTCTAAAGGTGAAACCAGAAGATGCTAACCAGATTAAAATCTTAAAAATATAAAAATGTGATGATTTATGTGACTAAAACAAGCATAAATAACTTTCAAAATCTGAAAAAAAACTAGGGTGAGTCTCTTTTAAAGAAAATCCCTTGTAAAACTGAACAATGTAACTTAGGACTTAAACAAAGGAAGTATTTCTTTAGAGAGAGAACAATAATCTTATGAAACAACCCTCAAGAGTTAGGTACCAACAGCAGATGTGAGTTAAAGGGGATTGGCTGGATTTACACACCACAATGCCACCAATGGATATTCCAAGGAGCTGCTGCATGCTCTACCACTAGGCTGATGTCAGTATAAAAAATTACAACCACTCGTGGTTCATTCCCAAGGAGCCTTGTTTGCACAGATTCGGGGGCTGGATGAAACATTAATCTAGACCACTCAAGGTTATTTTTAAATTTCTAAGCTTTCTCGTTCTAATTTAAAATTTATAAAATCATGAAATAGGGTAGAAGAAAACTTACAGCCTATCAAGTTTAACTTCTCCATATTAGTCATAGAAAACTTGAATCTCAGAGTGATATTGACTTAACCTCAGATCACCCAGACAGTTGACTGAAGGATTAGAAATAAAATCAGTTCTTGTGATTCCTAGTCAGGGGATTCTCCAGAGTTCATAGATAAAAAAAATATATATTGACTTCTCTTCTCATGGCAAGCTATGAATAAAATTAGAAACTTAATAGAAATGCATCAAGACACGCACACCCAGAGCAGGGACCGCTGGGGTTCTCCTTCCTTTATCAGAAAATTAATTTCTTAATAGCAGGTTAGGGCATTCTATCTACCTCTTCTATCTCCTTCTTCTATCACTTGCCTTGAAATCCGCATACATTTAGTTTCTTTACTAACTTCTTCAGTTCTCAGTTTTGAAGCCCAAACTAAGGCAAAAACCTTCAGAGACAGTTTTTCTGCTAAAGGAATTTTGAATTATGGAAACCATATAATCATTTCCTACTGGATTTTGAAACTAGTCCCAGTAAACAGCTCTACAGGAAGTAAATGGTATGACTGCCAAAGTTTTACATGTATAGATGTCTCCCAAAACCACTGAGTTTCCAATAAGAAGAATACACATAGCTCCTGCACTAACCTGAGAAGGTGGGACCACTCAGCCACAGCTGGTGAGTACGGTCCCTCTTCACTAGTGTGTGTGCACATAGTTTTAGCCATTATACAGAGAATTTTGCTGTTTGACATTGCATTTGCAGGCTCTATTGAAGTAGACAATCTCAAATATTTACTGAAAACAAGTACGGACGATTATTTACCATGTAAAATGCAGATGTACGTAGCTTTACCTCACTGCAAGGATATTGTGATCCTATCTGACTGATATTGAAAGAAATCAAACCACATTTGAAATTAACCAGACAGAACCCAGTAAAGCTCTGGTTTCCAAAAGGTCATTCATGGAATCCTGTGTTAATGCCAATTATCAGAATTTAGTAGCCAAAAGGATAGAGAAAATATAAGAAATAAATAATTAACTGGAAACATAAAATATACATAATTATACCCAGCATAAAAAAAGCCCATGACTAGGAAATAATATGAGAAGATTACTCAGAGAAGAGCCTGTTATTCTGGGTTATGGTAATCCATCTAGGATATACGTTTCGCTTAGGGCCTCACTTGCTTTCAGATACTTCTGAGTGAACTATTACTTGGCTGTGGCATGGAAATGTAAAGTGAGGCCCATCACTTTTACTTTTTCATTAGTAAAAAACCTGGAAACAACCACAATGTCTATCAAGAGAACAGTAAAAAAGCAGTTTACAGGATACTACACAGCAATACAAAAAAATAAAAAGAAAACCCACTGAGACAACAATGCGTATGAATCTAAAAACAACACATTGAGTGAAAGAAACCAGACACATAAAAATACAAATTGTATATTTTATTTCTACGAAATTCTAGAAAAGAGAAATTTTATATATGATGATAAAGCATGTGAGTGGCTACCTGGACCCAAGTTGGGGTGACAGGTTCTGTGTGTTGATTTTGGTGATAGTTACCCAAACTCATGCATTTATCAAATTATGTAAAACTCTACATTTCATATCACATCCTTTCTGCTCCCATTGGCTACCACAATGAAGGACTCTTGTCCGGGGAGCCTTGCAGAGCTTGCTTTTGATCTGCACATTTATTACATATAACAACAATGCAAATGATGTCATCATAGATGCAGACATGCACAGATTCTATATAAATATTTGATTAGAAGCTACGTTTCCTCGGAAAGTATATGTATTTCCTCAGTGCTGACTGCAGGGTTCCGTACATGTCTGTCAGGTCAGGTTGTTTTATGAGACTGCCTGTTTGCTATACGATGTATAAAAATGCCCCATCAAAATTCTGTTTCGGCGATATTTCTAGGTCATTTTGTCAATGTTTATCTTATGTTTGAGGCTACATTGATGGGTATATTCCAGATTCAGAATTGTACCTTTATGGTAAATTGTTCCTTTTATTATTAAGTAATAATTCTCAATAGCCCTAGCAAATACATTGGTCTTTGAAGTCTATCCATTTTGTTACATCAACTTTCTTCTGATTGGAATTTCTTAATACATATTTTTCTTTTCTTACCTTTTAGCCTTTCTATATTTATACTTCATATCACAGGGACATCTCAATATTAGCTTATAGCTGGATTTAGTGTTTGCCTTTGTAGCAACTGTCTCTCTCATTTTCTCTGACTCTCTCTGTCTGGCCCCCACACCCCAGTCAGAGAATCTCATCAAGAAAGTCTTTTTTATATTTACAACTACTGTGGCCACTGACATGTTATAACACATTTTAATGTTTAATTTTGCATGCCTCATTTTTATTAGTATGGAGCCTTTAATACCCAGTTTATAATATCTATCTCTAGTGATAGTTGTTACATACTGTGATTTTTTATTTGATGATTCTGAGAACTTTTTCCTAAATGTGATTATCAGGAGAAGGAAGAAGAGGCAGTTGATGTCTGTTTCTTAACTGAAACAATCTATCCTTCCCCCAATAGGATGACGATGTATTTGGGAGAAGTTTGGAGTTGGACACAGTCTTACAGAGGTTGCCTCATTCATTTTACAACAGAAAACTGAAGCCAGGAGGGTTTGGATTTGTTGTTCAAAGTCTCAAAGTGAGTTAGTAATTATGCTGCAGCTGAACTGAAGTCTCCTAACTCTTTGTCTAGCATTCTTCTCCTGCTGTCCTTTCGGATTTATGTTGTACAGACTGTGAATATCATCCTTTCTGCAATACGATAGTAGCACACCTGAAGTCCTGAAGGGGCTTGTAAGGTGAATCAATTCTGAAATAAGCTACTCAGAAGCATGCAAAGCAAATGATAAAATGCAAATGGATTAAGAGCTCCAAGGCTCTACAGATTTAACTCTAGTAATTTAAAAAGCAATAATCTGTTTTCAGTCTCATCAATGACTTTGAAAACAATAGACTGAACCATAAATGGGAAAAAAAATGAAATGTTTTCTAACTTGTAGTTGCCCTTTGTAAAAAAAAGTTGTTTCAATATCTAATTTATTATTTCTCAATTATGTATACCTGCAGCATTATTTCTCTACAACCTTACCTTCTCATTGAGTATTTGAATTTTTTATTATTACTTTCCCTCAAAGGCATTTACTTGCTTTTCTAAGTCATATTTCATTCCTTGTTACTTTTCCATATACCTAAATTTTAAAACATTATTTCCAGTACTCCCATATGGCACACAGAATGAAGAGCCAGCAAAGGGAATAATTATCCTGTATTTCAAAATGCGGAACTACACTACTCGGGTAAGTTACATGATGGAAAACAATGGGTTCAGGACTTACAGTACTGACCATGGAAAGTGGCAGTCACGTTCAGGAAAAAAGCTTACACTTCCTCTACGTGAGAAGGAAAAGGGAAACACTGAAATCCAATTTCCAGTTGTGTTTCAATTTCTAGTTTAGCGTTCTCCTCTTAAAATACACATTGTGAAACCCCCCCCCCCGTTCAGCAGATCTTTCGAAACTAGCCTTTGAAATTTCAGTCTAATACTGCATTCTGCGCGTAGTTTTTAGCAGATACACCAATTAGGCTTTTCTTTCTCTTGCATCAGCCAATGTCGTGGGGACTGTGTTGAATTTCTGTCACATCTCGTGTTTGTGGAAATGAACTGTGTCCTTGGGAATTTCAAAAGGTAGTGACACACAGGCCTGAGGAGAGCACCCGGGGAAGGCAGAGCACGAGAAGATCAGGCCGGGTTATTTGGTGTGTAACTATAGTGAGGGTTATTTATGGTATGTAGGTCCAAAGAATCAGAATAAGAACAAAAATCTCATGAATCCTAGTATTTAGGAGGAAAAAAGTGTAATTTCTGATTAAACTCATGTGCACCGCAAATTAATTCTGAGAAAAGGTACATTGGAAAATCTGTGTATTTTATTTTTTCCAGATGCCTATTCAACCCCGAGAAAGGGCAAACACGTGCTGCGTGCACAATCCCTTGGGCGCACGCGGTACTCGGTCTGCCTCAGGCCACCTCCAAGGGGAGTCAGCGTTTCACGGCTTTGAAGGGCTCCCTTACAGGTAGGCTGTACTCTCAAACTCCGGCTAATCTCATTCCATGGTTCCTCTCTTCCTCTTCTTTCCATCCCAGTCTCAGCCCAACATTTTATTTTTAATTTTATTTTATTTTTATTTTAATTGTTGTTCTTGTACAGTTTTCTGTCTTTTACTCCCATCCCAGCCCACCGCCCCAGCCCTCCCCACCTCCCTCCCATTTCCACCCCCCCCCGCCAGTTTTTGCCCATGTGTTGCTCCAAACCCTTCCCCCTTTCCCCTGAAATTCCCTCCCCTCTCCCCTCTGGGGACTAAGACACTGAAATTCAGCCGAACATTTTTGTCTGTTCATCTTCTCATTCCCTAGAACTTCACTTTGGGTGACTAAATCATCCTAATTTGCTTATGACTATCCCAGTTTTGCCCCTGAAGGTCTCACACCCCAGGAGAGCCCTCCTTCCCCTTTCGCAGCTGCTCTGGGGCTTTCTGTCTCTCTCCAGGTTTAACCACACGCCTGACCTTGCTTCCCTCAACAAGTTCTTTCATCTGACAAAACATCACCGGCTCACACACACACATACAGAGTTTAGAAAAATACTGAGAATGTGCCCAGGCTTTTACTTCATTGAGGTTTGGCCTAAATACCACCTAGTTCTTTGCCCTTTCAGTTTTAGGTAATACCTCACTTCAAATATTTGCTTCAATCCACTTAGTGTCTGTGTGCTGAGTCTCTGTGTTCCCAGGGAAGCCTTGTGCCTAGTAGGCGTTCTTCTTCCTTTGGCTTATCTCACCAAGCTTGCTGCCTCGGGCTTGCCTTGGATACTGAGTCAACCCAGCACAGAGAGTCCGTATCTCAATAATGCCTCCAAACCGTATTTCTATGAAATGGAATGTAGAATAAGTCCTACTTCCCACTGTGGGATTTTTCTGGCCCAATTAGAATTGCTCAGGTTTTTGTATGTGACCTGCTTTTTCCTCCCTCTTTGGATGATTTTAAGATCTTCCCTTTGTCCCTACATTTCTGAAATTTCACAGCTATATCCTTTGTGTGTGTATTTTTCCATTCATTGTGCCGGACATTCAGTGGGCCTTTCATTTTGAAAAAGCATGTCTGTCGATACCTTTTTACCACCTTTCCATTAATTTGTACATTCTATAATTTCTCTGTTCTAACAGTTCATTGTCATTGCTGCGCTTTTTATTATATTTGACATCCTGTTCTTCTTAACGGATGCCATGTTTTCTCATGTTCAGGTGACCATAAAGTGAGACATGTATGTTTTTAATGTTCATTTTCAGTTTTATAGAGATAAATAATTTTATTAGAATATGCCTCAGAGTGCTTTTAATTGTTCTAGTTATAAATACAATTGCTTAAGTTAAAAAGTAAAAGTTTCATTTTATAAATGTTGAGGCTATAGCAACATATAATTCAAAGGACCGTGGAAAATCCTGTGTCTGGCCTCTCATTTCACAGCTTTTGAAGTGCTGGTGAAAACTAAGAGCAAACCTCGTGTATTGTATGTTCTGTGTCTGCAAAAAGACAGATCATCCCCAAAGAGCCATCCGCGTGCTTCCCAGTCTATGGAGGTCAGCTGAAGAATTGACATGCTTTAATCCTAATCAGTGTTTTAAATGAAAATACAAAAACAACAGTTAACTCCCCACAGGGACAGCTATTTAAAATAAGAGGGGAAAAAAGAGTGATTTTAATCAATTAGGAGTAAGCCAAAGGCCAAATTAATTTTCAGTAAAATAAGACCAAAACAAATTATACCATACTACAACGAAATGACAGAGAAGTCACTTCTACGTCAATGTTAAAGCTGAAAGGAATAATATGGAACAATTAATCCAATTCTTATTTTTATAAAGAAGCAACTGAGACCAAAAATGATTTTTGATGTCTCTTGTTTAGCTTTCCAGATTCCTAGAGCTCCCATTTTCTGTTCCGTAAGTTTCTATGAAATTTGTGGTGGTGGGAAAAGTAAATCATATATTTAGGAAGCCATATATTATTTTCTACATTTCTCCAGCTTTATTTTAAAAATCCTAATTGCTATATATGTATATTCTAAGTTTATTTATGTATGTGTGTGTGATCTGCAGGTCATTGGAAGAGTTTCTGACTTGATGGCATTAGGAAAGAAGCAGGGGACTTGGGGGACATCTCCCTACCCTCGAATGCACCACTTTATCATCATGACTGACATGGTCAGGTTGCTTTCAAGTTATCATACTCAAGGTCGATCAGTAAATTAAACATTCCATACCCACTTACACCACATAGCACCTCGTCTGCTTTCGAGTGAAATAATGTACACTGTGTGTGTACATTATTTCTTTCTTGTGTGTGTTTGCCTAACTACTTCTTTGAGATGGAATCACAAAGTTTATGATGGTGGCTATTTACCATAGTAAATTTGTTATGTCCTGACACCAGTATAATCATTATCTAGCTTTCGTCAATAGTGTGGTCCAATTAATTTTTGAAATTATGTGCTATCAGAAAGCTTGAATAAAATAAATGTTTTTTGTGAACAGAACCTGGCTGTGAATGCAGCTGAGTCCGTTTTAAGTGGCTCTGCTTCAAGCAGATAAAAAGAATCTTGACCTGTTAATGCCAAGTTGACAATGCATTGCAGACACCAATCATAATTCTTGCATGATTGTTGTCCTTCCTCTCCTGCCCGCCTTCAAAGAAACCCTCTCATTTATCTGTTGGGTTTTTTTTTTTTTTTTTTAATGATTGTGCTGAGTTTTGGTAACATAAGGCATGCCTGCAGGTTTTTTTTCTTTTTAAACATTTCTTTCTTAAATTTTATTATATTTTATCCGTTACCATTCAACCTCCTTATGCCCCCGCCCCCTGCAATCACCACATTGTGGTGCGTGTCCACGAGTGGTTCGTGTCCACGAGTCCTACAGTCATCTTTAACCCCTGAATTCTTCGGTTGCCTCAACATCACGTTTCCCAATCTTGCCCTGAAGGCATCATGTGTTTCTGTTTCCTTTACCTTTGCTAGGTTTCTTCTGGTAAACTAGCATTTTTCAAGCACTCTTTTTTCAATTCATTTTAAACTTCTGACTCAACTCTGAATTCTCCTGCTTCCCTTTAAACTTGAGCCTGGCTGTCAACACCACTTACCAAATGCCTGCTGTGAAAAGGTACAAAAGGGATCAAGGCAACAGTTCCTTTCCTTAAGGAATATAAAATCTCCTTAGTGACACAGAACATACTTTCCCACTAGCAGCATCTAAAATACCCCCAAAATGGCCTGAAATAAGCATGTATAAATTTAGCATAACCCTTACATGAATTCTAAAAGATTGCATCATTGTTCAGTACTAAGCCAAATTAAGACATTTCTTCTAGATTAGTCTCAAGCCTATCAGACATCATGCCTCCTTTTATAACAAATATTTATCTCTTTACTATCCTGAAATGAAATTCATAGATGACAAATTTTACAATACATGTAATTTCAAAAAATGAATACAGTGCTTTACGTGCAACACAAAGGAGGATAAAAAATAATTTTAATCAAATAATATATATGTCAAAATATAACTGATCCAACACATGCACACCAGAAGATGAAATGAGGTGGAACCAGATGCTCGTTCTGTCTGTGACAACTACAAATGTGTTGATGACTCGGAAGTCAGCGGAGGCATGGCTGTCAGCAAACTGTGCCAAAAAAGTGGCTGACCCTAGGTCAAGTTCCAAATACAAAAACATTTTGTTTCCTGTATGTAAAAGAGTTAAAATATGACCTCAAATAATTAGAAACAGGCTTTTTGTTTAGATAAAGAAACAGTGGCTACTCAAACACGGTGAGGACTTGGAACAATTCTTTATGGTGAAAGATCATCCCCACGTGAAAGATGTCCAGTGTCTTCCTGTCCACCACCTTGTCCAATCATGTGACAACTAAAGGTGTCTCTGCACATTTGCCAAACAATCCCTTGGGGACGGCACTGCCTCCGTTGAGAATAACTAAAAGTAGAGGAGAGGGCAGATATCCAGGGAGAAATGGGCTAACATTCCCGTGCCCTGTTCCTTCCATCACTGTGATTCATAAACCTTGTCTGTGTCAAATCCATGTGGAGAGAGTTCTGATTTATCTCATTAACACACAGCTGACACAACTCACATAGTGCTTACTATGGCTGAAATTATTATAAACACCCTACAAAGATTACCTTATTTAACAACTTAACAACCCTTTAAGGTAAACACTTGTTACAGATTAGTTTAGGAAATTGGGATATAAAGACATTAAGTGATTTGCCCAGGTTATGTGGCTAGTAAAGCTAGAAACCAAGATTCAAAGGAATTTTGGCTCAAGGTAAATGGTAAGCACCATGCTATGCCGAAGACATACAGGTCCCACCCTCAACAATTTTGATTCAGCAAATCTGGGATAAAGGCAGATAAACCCGTATGTATTTGACTAAGACTTTCCCATACAGAGAGAAGGGCACTGACTGGTGTTTGGGAACGCTACACTAGACCACAGCTCAATTGGGAGTGACAGGAAGGAGACAAATGTTTAGTTTAGAGTCAAATCTCTGTGTTAGGGTATAATGAGAAAGCTCGGAAGAACCGTAGGTGGGAGACTATTCATGCATAGCCTTGAAAGCTGGGCTAATACACATGACTTTCATAAAATGGTCAACAGGGAACTGTGTGTTGTTCAGTACAATAAAATATATTGAAAGCACAGTGTCTGAGAAAGAGTAGAAATAGCATTATTAAACATAAAAATGTCAAAAGTATAATGCACTCAGCAAATGAATAAAGAAAGTAAATTTGAAGCTGGAGGAAGCACATAGGTTATACAGGGATAGCAAAAATAGGTTTACAGCTGTGAATACTCAAAACACAGAGTTTTTCTTGTATTATTACTTATTAATGACTTATTTATTTGTGTTATTTGTCTTATTATTATTTTATATTCTTACTTATGATTTATATTTTAGGTAATGATGGCTGGTAATTTAATTTACTTTTGCCTGCCCTGTGTGCATGATGTGGAAAAAAAAAAAAGCAATAGTATCATGTCACTAGCTGTTCCCTATTTTCAATTATGAGGCTCACAAACCAATCAGACAGTTGTGAGATTATGAATGGATAGGCGCCGGGAGATAGAAAGTACCTTTGAGAGCATTGAATCTGGGGACCGCAAACCCAAACATCTAAGGCAGGCGGATAATTAAGCAGAAAACTGTCTCAGTGGGGAGTAGTCAGGAGGGTCAGCAGGCAAACTACAATGTGTGTAGAAAGCAGCTGTCACTCAGTTCCAGGCACTTACTCATGTAATTATGCTGGCCGACCGTTAGCAGATACTCTGTCTTTTAAACAGAGGCCAAACATTAAGATGTTTAAATAAAATAAGTCACATTTTTATCATGTTACTTTCAATCATATTTTAGAAGTCTTATCAAGAAATTTTTTGAAATCACCTTTTCTAGTTGCTTTAAAGTATCAAAAATGACTGACAGTGACTATAAAAAACTAAAGGGATTTTAAAATATTGCTCTTTTACTAATGTCTTACTTATGACAGGTTGCAATTAAAAAAAATGACTGTCTCACCTGCAGTGGTTCTTATACTCATAATGACTGGTAGTTATAAAGTACGTGTGCTAGGAATCATGAAAGGTTAGGTCCAGACCCATCTCTTTCATTTATTAGGCGTACTACCTTCACAAATTCCCTTAACCTTCTGCGGCTACGATGTATGTCAATGGGAGGTAATAATTCCCAAGTCATATTTCTCACTAGGTTGCTATAAAATCAAATGACATAATGTATATCAAATGTATAACCCCTGCAGTATAGTGGGAATATCATTGGACTGGATTTAAAGATCTAGTCAACTAATAGCTGGTTTTCTAACCTGCAAATGAGAAGTTTGATTTAGAGCAATAACGGTTAAGAGAAATATAATGTGAACCATGTTATATTACATTATCTAGAGTCCACATTGGGAAAGGAAAAAGAAAGAGGTAAAATTAATTTTAATAATATAATTTATTTAACCAATGTGTCCAAAATATTACTGTTGACATACAATCAATATAAAGTTATTATTGAGATACTTCATATGTTTTATGCTCAATCATTGATACATGATGTCTTACTTCACACTTATAGTGCATTTCAGTTTGGATCAGTCACATGTCACGTGCCTGATAGTCACAGGTGGTAGTGGCCATGATTCTGGACAGCTCAGATCTAGGTAACGACTAAGGTGCCTGCAACTATTAACTTTGATACTTGTCTCATCGTACCTCAATCTTTTTAAATGGTGAAAGAATAATCTACATCATAATGAATTAAATAAGGTCTTTAACATTTTTTTAAATTAGGGGTTAAAAAAGTCTAGCAAAATCATTCTTCTTTTTTTTATTTCCAAAGTAAGAGAAGATACCAAGAATTACAGTATATAAACAATGTCCTTTGAAATACTTAAAATTGACACAGTCAAAATTGACATTTTATTTGACAGAAAGCTAACTCAGCCCTTTCCTTGTTTAGAAGGGGCATACGTAACTTCACTCATATGAGCTGCTTGCTGTATTTGTTGTCAGGTCAACTGAATGCCAGATACATCACTGAATTTTGAAATCACTGGTCTGCTGTGGGAGATGTCCACCACCACACGAGCATAAAAATCTTTTTTAGTGCAGATAAATCTATCAATATGGTGATAAAGAAAAAAGATGCATGGCAAAACTTGCCAATTTTTTTTTTCAGGTACACTGAAATATTGTCTTCCTTTTTGAAGATCTTATGGGAATTTTTTTAAAAGACACAGTGAGGTCTTATCAGGTTTCTTAGCTAATAGGACCTTAACCGGAAGTGCATGCAATGAGTTAGTCATTAATTCAACACCTCAGTTTTCAGCTGGGAAATTAAGATGGAACTTCTGATATCTGAAAGGAATGATTCCAAAGATTTCCCCTTGGCTGTCTTTAGGGGAACTTCTTGAATCTATAAGCATTGTATCTGTGCTATTAATAATGCTCTAAATTCAATTTGTTGTGGGTAGAATGCTGCAGGACCACAGCATTGCACCCATCCAGAGGGCGCTTTTTACATTTCACTCCAATTCAAGAAGGGTATGGCTGAGTGTGTGCAACTTGGCAGACAATGGGCTGTGTTTCTCCCAAGAGCATTTAAACAGATCTCAACTTATGATTAATCAATGCAAGTTATTCAGTTTAGCCATGACCTATGCACATTTTCTTCCTGTAAATCTCTAAGTACACATATAAAACCACATGTTTTGCATTTGTATTTCTCCATCTGACAGTCCTAAACTTCATTATTTAGCAAAGAAAATCCCAGTGATCATTTTCTACAGTTGATTAAAATGACAATGAAGCATCTTCTTTCTTTTCCTTGCAGATGCTATTTGGAATATAAATACCAGGGGGAAAAAATCTGGTGGTAAATTATCCATAACATGACACTTACTAGCTAATCATATATTTGCAAATTTTCTTATATTGTTTCTATGACAAGTAAATGAAGCAACATTGAAGAAATTTATTATGCTTGTTCTACCAAAGAAAATATAAACTTTCTTTAATTATCACCATTATTAGCATTAGTGAATCAAAATATCATTTAACAATATAAATTACATATGTTTTTCTTGCATATCTACCATAGAACATGATTCAAAGTGAAGTGTGTGTGAGTTTGGGACATAGTTTACCACTAGTCTAAAAAAACACAATTTAAAGTTGAAAATCTCTCCCAAAATTATACAAGAAAACAATAGCAAAGTCAAATATCTAGTTTACATTTAAAATCTCCATTAAGAAAGCCTCACTTCTCAGAATGTGAAAATTCTTTAATAGAGGCTATGCATGTGTACAAGAGTGCAAGTAAAATGATTCAAAACAAAGGAAAAGAGAGAGATAATATTTAAGCAAGAAATTTCAGGGTGGTGTACATTAAACATTTTCTTTCTACTGAGCTTCATTCTTAAATATTATTGCTCCTGAAGAGGAAAAACTAGGCAGCACATGTACATCTATGCTCTTGGCTTCCTTTCTGCATAATGTTGATATTGTGCTAACAAAGTCAAGAGAAATATGCCCCCTGCATTAGAACAATTGAGACAACAATAACAAAGTGAAAAGTGCCTGACACTTGCTTAAAAATAAATGATGCTCCCAGTAACTACAATAGAGGGGAACTTAACTTGATAAAGAATATCTACAAATACTGATAGCTAATATCATACTTAAAGGTGAAAACTTGAAGCTCTCCTGCCAAGATCAGGGGAAAAAACAAGGATGTACCCTCTCATGTTGACTATTTTTCAGCATCATACTGGAAATCCTAGCTAATGAAATAAGACAAGAAAAGGAAATAAAAGTTATACAGATTGGGAGGGGCAGAAAAAACTTTTATTTGTAAATTGTATGACCATCTAAATAGAAAATGCAAAACATCAACAAAAAATTTATTGGAATTAATAATGGATAATCAAAGTCTGAAGGACACAAGGTTAATATGCAGACTACAAGGTCAATCACCTCATGTATACCAGCAGTAAACAAGTGAAACTTTAAATTAAAAACACATAACCATTCACATTAGTGCCCAAAACAAATACTTAAGTAAAATATAACAAAACATGTACAGTATATGAGGAAAATCACAACACTGTAATGAAAGAAAACAAAGAATAAACAAGTAAATGGAGAGATATTCCATATTCATGTATAGAAAGAAGCAATACTGCTGAGAAGTCAGTTCTTTCTGACTTGACATAGATTCAATGCAATGCCAATCAAAATACTAGCAAGTTATTTTGTGGATATCAAAAAATTGATACTAAGATTATATGAAGAAGTAAACACAATGTTGAAGAGAAAGAGTTAATCCAATGGACTGATACTACCCAACTTTAAGACTCAGTATAAATCTATAGGAATCAGGATCGTATGGAATTGGTGAAAGAATTTTCTGCGATAGCCATTGTAAAAGGTATAAAGTTATATCTCATGGTAGTTTTGATGATGATTACTGATGTTGAAATTTTTTTCTATTTTTTCATTTTTTAAATTATTATTTGTTACAGTTGTTCCCAGTTTTCTCCCCTTCCCCTCTCTAACCCAGCCCCACTCTCTCCCCACCACAAGGCATTCCCCACATTGCTCTCTGTGTCCTTGGGTTGTACATAAATGTTCTTTGGCTAAACCCTTTACCATCATTCATCCCATCCACCTGGCAGCTGTAAGTCTGTTTTATATATGTAAGCTGCTGTTAATATCTTGTTCATTAGTTTATTGTGTTCATCAGTTCCACATATAAATGATATCTGTGGTACTTTTCTTTCACTGACTGGCTTAATTCTCTCAGCATAGTTGTCTCCAGGTCCATCCATGCTGTTGCAAAATGTAAGAGGTTTTTTCTTTTTTACTGCTGCATAGTATTCCATTGTGTAAATGTACCACAGCTTTTTTATTCACTCATCCACTGATGGGCACTTAGGCTGTTTCCACTGATGGGCACTTAGGCTGTTACCACATCTTGGCTATTGTAAATAGCACATGCTATAAATATAGGTGTGCAAATTACATACACATGTTAGTTTCTAATACATCTTCTTTACCCTCTAGAGCAAATGCTTCCCATTCTGGAAATGACTGGCTTATCCTACCAATTATCCTCTCTCTCCTCTTAATAATAATAATTAAATTTTCCCATAAGTATTTAAGTATGCTCAAGCTCTCTTAATTTAAGAGAATGAGATCAAATCCTGTTATTCAAATATTTCCCTCAGCCACTATGTTAACTTTTTCTCTCTCAAGTTATCTAATTTCACTGTGCCCATATCCGTAGCTCCCTTTCCCTCCACTCTACTCTGTTCACAATACCTACATCACTCTCATCAAATTAACGAACTTGCAAATTGCTCAATCCAGTGAAATTTTTTAACACCTGATCTCTGTGCAGCATCTGATACTCTAAAGCATTTTCTTCTTATTCTCTCAACGGTCTTTTCATTTGGCTTTTAAGATATCTCGCTCTCCAGGTTTGCCTGCTACCCCTCTAGATATTATGGTTTAGACTTCTTTGCCAATTTATCATTCTCTAACTCTAGATATGGAAGCTGCTTAGTCTAGGGCGATGGCTTCCAAATGTATATCTCAGCCAAAATCCTTCCTCTGAGACTAACCACTGAAGCAACCTTCTCAACTTTTGCTCTTGGGTACCTTAGGAATACCTTAAACTCAACATCTCTGAGATCAAATTTGATACCATATAAAATAAAATTTGCTTAGTGTTTCATATAACTATATAACTGAATATAATAAACTATATAACTATAGTTCATCTGATTAAGCAAGTCTGAATTATGGGAGTTACCTTTGTATCTCCCCTAAATGCATCTTGAATTCATTTATTCATTCCTCTCTACACCCACTCCACATGCTCTAATCCCCTAAACGACCACATTAGCTTCCTTACTGATGTTTCTCCCCTCACTGAGCCCATGCCACCAGGTCTCAGAGATTATTTTACTATGAAGCTAAAGCAAATCTACAAACTTCAACGTAACCTGATTATACTCCCATTTAAAATCCTTCAGTGGTTCCCCATTGGACCTAAATTAATGAGCAGGATCTTCACTGCAGAGTCTACTTCCTGGTTGTGCTGGGAGGACGTTTCCAGCTTCATGTCTTGCTCTCTGCCCTTCACATTCTGTTCTTCAATAATCCTGGCCTTTTGATTCCTACGAGTCACCAGGCAACCACCTGCCACAGAGCCTTTTCACATACTGTTTCCAATGCCCAGAGTGGCATGCCTTCATCACTCCCACCCTACATATTGGTCACTGAGCTCCAATTCAGGCTCTACACCTTAGCTTGAGACTCCCTCGGGGAAATTTTGCTGACTGCCAAGTCTATTTAAGGTTTCTTGGTTATACACCCCCACAGGGCTGTTTCTTTAGAAAATGTATCAAAATTTCTTATCATAGAGTATTTGTTTTATGACCATGTTTTTAATGGTTGACTTACTTAATATACTGTAAGTGCCAGAAAAGCAGAACTTTTTTTACTCACCATCCTATCTCTAATATGTAGCCCTTGCTAAGAATCTTATTTGCTTTTAAATTGTAAAACATTAATTTGCAGAACATCAGTAAATTGTATTTTAAGAACATAAGTTGATACCATGCAAAATTGTATGCCAACATACAATTTGATGCAACTCTAAATAATGTTTCATTGTTTAGAACCTATTAATAAGAAAAAAATATATAGAAAGGCAAATGTAAACCTATAATTCATAAAGCTGAAACTAATAATAGCTTTGGATCCAATAATCATTTTCCTTTTCTACTCAGAGCACTAATTATTTCTATTGCACCTATAACTCAAGTTATAAAAATTTTAAAATCACATGAAGATTTAATGAAAACCCAGGCAACACAAGTTTTGCCTAATTTAAATCTAGTAGGGAGCTTAACTCTCAGTTTTCCTTCACCACTGTGAATTTGTGAAAGTCATTCTGGACAAAATTTGCCATTTCCAGAAAACTTTTAAAAAGAGCTCTCAAGTGTAAAATACCTATTCTTATTAAGTTTTTCTCTCATACTCTGTTTATAGAAAAGAACCATCCAGAATGGAGGGGTGCTCAATGGTGAAGATGGATCCCACAGGTCCATAGCAATGGATACAGAATAAAAATTAATGTGGCTGGTTAATTTGATTGTGAAACAATGATTCGATACATATTTATTGAACACTGTCTGGAGTTTGCACAATAGTTGCTGATAAAGTGTTTAGTGTACAGGTAAGAGTTTCCCCAGACCCAGGGAATTTTACCTGTGCTCATGCAGCAGAAATGGAGTCAGATAGAGAGGCAGAATATAAATTTTAAAATGGATTCAAATGTCAACAACTAATAAAAACAGTCAATATGAGTATAGGATTAGAGAAGAAATGAGGATCAGCACTAGGGCAGTCCTGAGATGGCCAGAGAATAAACTAGCACCATACATCCTAAGGGAGGCAGACTGCACACCTGCCCTGCTTCCCACCTGCCTTTTCCATCCCCACAGATTCCTGTGAGCTTTCAGTATCTCTCTGTGAGCAGCATCCACTTCCTCACCTCACTCACAGGCACCACATAACTTGCCTCAGCCAATGAAGTATAAGCAGGAGAGACAGTTATCAGTCCTAAGCGCAGGTTTACAAACTATTGCATGCTTCTGCTGGCACTCTAGGTCTTTGATCTCCGCCCTGAAATGGGTAGGTCAACGTTCGGGGCTGCTTCCTCAGCTTGGATTTTGGAAGGAAGACACAAAGGTACCCCAATCCATAACATCGCAGCCACTATACTGGGATGAAATCTGTATGGCCACAAACTACCTCAACACCATTTGGAGGTGGTCGCTGCAGGCTTACCCAGTGAGAGCAAACTGATATGTTAAGCACCCACCAGGGCTACTTTTTGTGTATGATCTAGAGGACTTCACCAGGTCAGAACTGGAATATTAAAGAAGTCAGGTCAGGATGGAAAGGCATTTGCTATGAGCAAGGGCTTGTGTGGAAGGCCAAATTTTGCTTTGACGGACTTTACATTCCATCTGGGAGAACATTTATGACATCGCTAGGCTATAAGTGAAGACTGTTAAGTAAAGGGGGGAAATGCTGGAGGACTTTAAGATTCACGCTTTCTAAAGATAAATTATCAGAAGATATTTCATAGGGAAATTACAACTTAACTTGAACTTTGAGGAGAGCAGAATAATCCCCTTGGATGAACAGGAGGAATATTCACATTTCTGTAGGTGGAAACACATTAGCAAATGTACGACATTTAGAAGGGAAACATGTGCACAAGTGAAGTCTTCAAATAACAGAGGACATTAACACTGGAAATAAAGGTCAAGGCAAATTGTATGCAGCCTTGAATGCCAATTTATAGAGCACCAACATTGAATTGTATCAAATGATGCTCACGAGCACCTGCAAATGAAATCTAAACGTGGTGAGTGCAGCCCCTACAATACTTCTGGACAGATGTCTAAACAGCAGGAGTCAGATTTCATTTTCTGTATTTTGGACCACAAGCCAGAATGAAGAAACATAGCTCAGAAAAATTATACATGGCATATTGCATGAATATATTGTGTATTATATTTCCTCAGGCAATCAGCTAGCACCCCTTCAGAATCACAAACCTGCTCTCCAGTAGAGTTCATTTTGGAAACCTGCTGTTTTAAATGCCCAGGTAGGAAACGTGGTGATATGAAGCCATTACGTGCAGCACCTAGATTAGATGTTACTACATATATTTTTAATGGAGAATTTTAAGCCATACTAGGCAAAAAATATATACACTTTTTATGGGTTACTTCAAGTTGCCCATAATTCTATAAAACAATTATTTAATTTAGCAAGCCTTCCTTTTCCTTCCACTGTCATGATTATCTTAACCTTCTCTCTAGAAAGTGTATTAGAAGGAAAAAAACCTATTGTAATGTTGCAACTTTACAGATGAGGTTTCAGACATAAAAACTATTCTTATTACATATTACAGCTACAATTTCTAATGCTAAATGTATTTTGCTATATGTAATATTCAATAGTGTTAAGACAATATTGCAATGCTATTTAAGCTTAGTACTTTTCTCATGTTATTTTCATTCCAGGTCACAGCTTTAATATTTCATTAACATTGTAGTCATATTTAATGTATTTGTACATCATAAACATTACTATAAGGGCTTGAATTACTATGCATTTCTCTTCACCTCTGATTTAGAAAATTATAAGACTGATACTAAAACATCAGCTTGGAAATAGCTGAATTGAAGTCATGTCCTAGATGAGAATATAGGAAGACTAACAACCATTTTAAAATCAATCAAATCTGCAGCTACATATGCAGTGCTAAATGAAGAGTAAAAGCAATTTTCTAGATAATTCTAGGGAAAGTTCATTTAAGGTACTTTTTTCGTTTGTTTTGTTTTTCTGGTGGGTTGATTGGTTGGTTATGTTTTGTGCTAAAATAACATTCAGCGTAAATTCCACCAAAGGTACACGTCTATAGTCATTGCTTTGCATTGGATATGTAGATGCAATATCTATGCTAATCATACATGTGCGTAGAACAGGAAATCTTGCAAATATAATCCAAGTAATTTTCAGATACCTCCTATTATTATGCCTACCTTACAATGTTAAAGAGAAATGATTTTTTTCAAATTAATACAATATTTACAGGGGGCAATTTCTTAATAAATCCAATTCACAGATAGTTATTGAAGCTGCACCATGGATAAGGCACTACACTGGGGGCTGTAGCCAGAATCTGGAAGCATTTAATGTTCAGTTAAAGGGCAAAGCCTTAGCACCTCAAGCCAATTTAAAATTAGGGTTAACAAGTGAAATCCATGTCTGACCAAGTCACTCATATATTTAAATCCTTTCAAATGAAACTCCATTTTTCCTGACACGGCCAGCATCTGGAAGCCCTGAGTGTTCCTTCTGAATAATAATGTCATTTTACTATGTAATTGTTCAACTTGAAACAATAGGGTTCAATTTCTTCCCTGTTTTTGAAATCTATATAAATGAAATCAAACCACAGATATTATTTTATATCTGATTTCTTTCACTCAACATTATGAAGATTTATTCATTTTTTGCATGTATCTGTACATATTGAGTTCTAATTTTTTAGATAAAGATATAATAATTCATTTGCCCATTGTAATGATGCTGATCAGGATTCTGGTCCTATCCTCATTCTAGAGTGTAGCCTTTTGGGGATCCTGCCCAGAACAGCAGCCATCTAATACAGCTTTCAACCTCTGGAGAGGACTAAAATCTAACTTTGTTCTTTCAGTTCCGGGAGTTTACCTCCAAGTTCTAGTTCCCTCTGAACAACTTTCCTAGGATTGGCAGAAGAAGAGAAGGAAATTTGGGGTGCTTGAACAGGTGATTCTTCAGGGCCTTTGCTGCTAATGGACAGAGGGCTTTGACTTCTGTCCCTGAGTAATTCCCAAAAAGCCCTAGTTCTCACCTGCTTTGGAGAAAAATGTAATTGGATAGAAGCAGTGCTGGTTTAATTCATTGGCTATTATCTTCCCCTTTTTCTTGGTCTGGTAATATTTTACTATATTATACATTTTGACCAGGTTTGTTTTATTTATTTATTTAGTTAGTTATCATTACTTGAAAGATCAGTCTAAATCACCTACTTTTCTGGAAGTAGAAGCCTTTCAGGCCATTTTTCTTTTACTGCCTTTAAAAGTAGCCATCTTTCCCTAGGGTCTTTGAAAATATGTCACCAGCATATAAATTTTCCACCCATATTTGAATATTTTTGAATCTCAAGTTGGGCCTCAGATATATTTACAGACTCCTTAAGTTTTCTCTTAAATATTAAACAAAAGATTCTTATAATAAAAGCTAGTTGTATAATTATTTAAGGTCATCCACACTTACTAGGATGCAATACCAATAACCATCCTAGTAATTAACATTTGTTTATTGTCCAAAGACTTTAAGTAACTCGCCCCAGGTCATGTTGTTACTAAGTGATGGAACCTGTTTACAAACAGAAACATCTTGGCCCCAGATTTCTGTCAATAAACCATTTTACTGAAATAACTTGGAAGCAGCGATGTTTGTATCTCATTTACTGCCTATCTCTGCCATCTAACACGATGACTTCAACACAACAAGTGCTCCGTAAATATTTGTTGGGTGACTGCATGAACGAATTCAATATTTCTCATATGCATTGCAAACAGGATATGTCCCATAAAAACTAAAGGAGAAAGATTACATCAGGGTAGACTGTCAGAGATGACTTTACAAAGCAGATAGATTTGGAATTAAGTTTAGAAGCCTCAGTCTGGAATGCTACTTATGATCTGAATAGGAAAATAGAAATAATTAAAGCAAAAGCAAAGACACAGAAGAACACGCATATATACAAGACCTGCTTTAAAAATACTTGAATAGAGTAAAATATTTTGGAGTCACATATATCTCAATATGAATAGTAATTAACATTTTGAACAAGGGTTCTGGACTAGTTTATATAATTGTACCATTAATAGTATACAGTATGTATCATTTATTCTTACTTTACAGATCAGAAAATTGAGGTTCCAAGAGAAATAATCACCTCAAAATCATAGGGCTAGCAAATAGTGAAGCCTTTAAGTACAGAATAACTAGTAGAAGCAAATTAGGGACAGGAAAATTAGGGCTCAACTTCAGCTTTTCTATGCCTACATAAGGTATTTGTTTGTTATCCAGTAGACAAAGAAGACCAAAGAAATTCTGGTTTTGAGGGGAAAAGTAACCAAAGTTCATGCATATAGAAGAGAAGTCTCATGGTAGTAAGCATGACAGAATTTTTATCTACACCCAAGTTGAAAGGAGTTTTCATTTCTCATACATTTCCGATTACACTAAGCTTTATCTATTTGTGGCTGTGTTTCCATCTGTGTGTTGTTCTGTTTCTGATGTTGCAGCAAACACATATCTAAAAGTACTTTGTGTCATGTAATGAGTTGATTCCCAGAAACAAAATGTGCAAACAAGCAACTCACAAACAATAAGGTGCATGCTATTCATTTAAGAAGCAAACATTGAATGTCTGGGTAAGCTGTCTGGGAAGGCCATACCTCAGCTTATTTGGTGGTTATAAAGAGTTCAGCCTGGAAATATGAGCAGGTAGGCCCATTCCCAGGTAAAGAAGGAACATGGGGAGAGGAATGGAAATAGGAAACCACCTGTAAAGTAGTTCTCAAAAGTGGTGACCAAAGATATCCAGAGCTGAACACAGAGGGTCTTGCACATCATGACAGGAAGTTTTACCCTTATTCTATGAGATGCCAGCATCCATTAAAAGAGTGTACCCAAAGCCCTTGAGTGGACAGCTCTCAACATTTCATTACATGACTTGAATGTTGTCCCCAGTGAGCTCTTATTAAGAACTTTCCACCTGCTCTGTGTGTGGCCACACCACTTCCATTAACCACCCAGGGTTTTAATTTTGGAGGCCAGATATTTTTGAATTTAGAATTGCTTCTCCCTCCAACAGATGCTGCTCAGAGATGACTTAATTTACGGTAATCCAAAGTGAAAAGTCCAAAGTAGAGAAAGCCCCATGGATTTGAAAGTTCAGAAATCCCAGTTCTTAATTAACCTTATAGAATAAATTCAAAAGCAACAAAACCCTTTAGCAAAATAATAGCAAATTTAAAAAATGTTTTCCCTATTCAGCCATAGAACTTCAAGGCCAATTCAATGTGCATATGATTATGTAAAAAAAAAAAAGTTCTATTCCATATGCTACCGCAATAAGTGAACTGAGGGCTTCTCACACTAAGGACGTGATCTTGGCTGATAGTCTTAATTAGACTCACTAGCTTCCGTCTTTTTGAAGTTCTCTGTTGCTTCGTGAATTGTGTGAGGCTTTTGTCAGAAATAAACAGCCACATCTCTCTTGCGTGCTGTAGACAATAGCCGTCTGCATCAACACTGCGTGACGAAAATTGTCCTCAGTGCCTATTACTCAAGCATTTCTGCTTCCTCTCTTTGTGCCCAACCAATTCCCAGTAACCATGAAGGTGCTATTTGATGTCCTTCCATCAGACATGCTTTCAACATCACCAGTGCAACGGAGTGGAGTTGGCGCAGAATTAAGTATTCATGTAGCACCTTACTGGAAATACAAGCCATTATAAAGTAAGACCAAACTGAAAACAGGGAGATGATCAAATCACAAACAGAAATACTGGCAGTATTTGACACCACCAGGTTGTAATATATTCCTCCTGCTCAATTTAAGAAAACAATACAAGGCAACAGAGCCTAAAGGGAAGACTTACTACCTGTAAGTGGTTTGGCTGATTCACAGATGTAAAAAAAAAGGCCATTTCAATGTGCAATTTTAAAAGATGAAATAGGTTGTAACTGCAAAGTCTAACAGAAAACAGACTGGATTTAGTCCCTAGAGAGATTGAAGTTGAAGAGAGTCACAGTGTAAACCACAAATGAGGAATGTAGAAAATTGTC
Organism: Anoura caudifer; assembly: GCA_004027475.1. Lineage (NCBI taxonomy): Eukaryota > Metazoa > Chordata > Mammalia > Chiroptera > Phyllostomidae > Anoura > Anoura caudifer. The sequence goes on along the minus strand of PVKU01005894.1, from coordinate 17,621 downwards.
ACCATCAATTTCAGTGCCTTTGGAAGCCATTTGGCTGCCTGTGCAGGAAGACCAAGAAAAACCGAATGATGGATTTAGCCCTGTTTTCATTGCTGAGCTGATGGATACAAATTACTTGCCTTTTAAACTCCAAGTTGTTGAAATAGAATGCACTGAGCTATAAGGGGATCAAAGAGATGATAGTGAGACACCAACAGATCAGAAGGTGTACACCCCAAAGAAGTCTGCAATTTTCCTGAATTGGCTATTGTAAAAAGAATTAACGTTCTAAGTGAACTCTAAGGACTGGATTCTCTGATCCAATAGTTTCACAATAATGGTGAAAGGAAAGGTGGTGTGACTGATGCTTCAGGTGATGGACATTTCTAACCACGCCAGGTGGGTGAACCTCTTCCGCCTCTGCAGAAATCTGAGTGGAGGACAAAGTGTGAGACGTGGAAACGAAGACCTTTGCCAGTCATGTGACCCTGAGGCAGCCACTTTATCTCTCTGAAGCTTGTTTCTTTATTTAAAAAATGTAAAGATTTTAAAAGGTTTTTCTATTTCAAAAGGTTGTCTGAAGGTTAAAATAATTAACTCTATGCTTAATGCACTGAAGTACATATGTTTCAAGATAGCCATTTAAGGAAAATCAACTAATAATTCTCTCCCTTCACAAAATCCTTTGAAAGGCCTGAAATGAAACTGAATGTAAAAACTTCATCAGTGCTAGAAAATAGGGAAGATATTTGTCATTAACACAAAAAGTTTAAAAGATTTCTTCAAGACACCGTACAGGTAAGGGCAGATTATGGGAAGCAATAGCCAGCGGGTAGGCAAACCAACAGAAGTGAGGGCTGTGAAGAAGGGACCCACGTGGGTAATAAGTGAACAGGACTTTCCCCCAGAGCCCTGGGAGCTACTTACCTAAAACTGGCATCAACCAAGACAGAAGGATGGCCACTGGGACACTTGGAAGGCTGACGGACTGAACAAACTGAAGAATTTCTGTAGCTACCTCAATACAGCAGGTTCTGGTGCCCGCTGCCATCCCTCCAACTAAAGTGTGCAGCCCACAAGGTGAGCCATGGGGTTTGTTACTGCCGTCTCATAAGAATACAGCCAGGTCTGTTAGAGAATGTTTGAACTGACACCTCCCCCACCTTAAATAGCAGGAGAGTGAGGGAAAACATCTTCTCTGACAGCTCTCTCCATTCTGGGCCCCGGATGGAAACGTATTTGACGGATCACAGGCGTGCAACTTTCCATCTGAGGGTTGCGGGGGAGGCTCGGCCGTAGGTCAGCTGGCAGGAAGAGAAGGACTTGAACAAATTTAGGAACTGCAAGCATAAATATGGACACATACTGCCAACTTTGCAACAAAGTATAGTTTCCTGCCAAAAAAAAAAAAAAAAAGTACCTTTCTGGTAGCTGACCTCCTAATTCCCACTTTCTAACACTAGGGATAATATAGGGGAAAGACAGACAAAAATCCTCACCCTCATATGATCATATTCTAAAATAAGGTGAAATCTGCTCCCCATTTTATATTGCTAGGGAAATAAGGGATGCACCTAGAAAAATAAAATTATTGAATTCATGAGAAGATAAAGCAAAGACCAGGAAAGACTTTTTTTTCAGATAAAAGAAAGAACTAAATTTAAACATTGAATTGAAGCAGTAAGGAATGCATTGTATACTACATCAAAATGAGTATTTGATTTAGAAATAGGAATTATCAGACATTGTCTATGAAGAGTAAGACAGTAAACATTTTAGTCTGTGGATTCCACAAGCAGTACTCTCTGTTGCTTCTTGTCATCTTCTTCATCATCATCATCATCATCATCATCACCTCTTAGCAACACTTTAAAAATGTAAAAACCATTTTTAGCACATGAGTCATACAAAAACAGGTTATAGGCCATAGTTTGCCACCCCCTGATTTAGAAGATCAGTTTATTTCTTTAACAATATGTTAGAAAATATACTAAGATTAAGACAACATTACTGCAGAATAGACCCAGGAAATGTACTGAAAGTGAGAGAGCAAACAGAAGGAAAGCAAAACCATAATTAGATAAATAACAGGGAGCAGTTTCCTGATCTGAAGGCTTAAATCTTCAGATTAAATGAGTCCAAAATGATGGACAAAAATAAAAGTGAATATAAAGAGAACACTCCAGAAATGTATTTTAGTGCAGATACTGAATTCCAAGAAAAAAAGTATTTAATCCTTCAAGAATTCGGGCAAAGAAAAAATGTTTACATACAAAATAGAAATTACATTCATATTAGACTTCTTTTCTGTTTCATTAATCACCCTGAGGACAGGAGAACAATGTCCACACTTTGACAGGTTGGGAGACTAGCCAAGTCCTGCCACTCAGGTGTCACAGCAACAGAAAATTCCCATTGTCCAGCGACACAAAAGCACACTAGCTATTAGTACATTGGCTATTAATATGCTGGCTATGACTCTGCCTACTAAAAAAATGTCTGAAAAGGGACTCCAGGTGATCTAGAAATAACACTACAAAAAGTAGTTCAAGAGGAAAAGTAAGGTATAAAATCTCGTGACGAAAACTTCTGGGAAGACACGGAGGAATGTAAGTTTCGGGAGAAAATGATACTCTTTGAAGTACAAAAGCCATCAGGAATCAATAGAAAATAAAATAGAAAATGGAAATAAATAGAAAAATGTTTAAAAACTAGAGATACAAAGGTCAAAAATTAGGAGACTTCAGATTCACAGTTCACACTCAGTGAGTGTGGCTCAAATACGAAACAATTTCTGTAAATTTAGAAAGGATTTTGAACTTCCAACTTCCGAGTGTAGTGAAGGATTGGCCCAAGTCATTTCCTCTGCACCTCTAGACATACTAGTCTGACACTTCTGTAGTTACACTTTCACCGGTAGTTGCGATGTTTCCGAGGGAAATATCCCAGCAACATTCCCTAGCTTACAGGGATGTGCTTTGGCAGGGACACACACTACCCAACCTCATTCACTTACTCACTTTAGAGATGCAGTGTGCCAGGCGCTTCCTAATGCCAAGGATAAGCAGGGAACGACATAGAGACAAACTCTTGCCCCATGGTGCCTATATTCTAAAATAAGCTTATTGTCCCTTCCATTTGAAATCTCTTCCCCATGTTATGTTGCCAGGGAAAGAAAGGTTGCATGAAAAGTTGTCACACAAGCAAGCTGTAATATGTTTTGTCTTTTTCTTTCTTTTATTTTATTATTCCTAACTTTGTTTTTTAAAATGTGAAGTGAAGCCTGTAAGCAACCCTGCTTTGCAGCTGAGGATCCGAAGTGACTGTGGAAGGAAGCAGTCCATCAACTCTGAGTGAGAGTGCGGAGTCAGGATGCCTGGCTTCGAACCCTGGCTTCATCACTTAGAGGCTCTAGTTGTGGGACTCAGTCAAATTCCTCAACTTCTTTGGACTTCAGTTTTTCTATCTGTATGATAAACCTAACGATAGGATTTGCCTTGGAAAGTTGTAGTGAGGATTAATAATGTGTAAGTGATTAAAGGGTACAAAATACTGTCAGGAATGTAAAAAGTGCCCAATAATCCCACGTTCACATCCAATCATTACAATTTACCCCAAACAAATGATGTGCCCTTTAAGGATGGCTGTAATAATACCAGTAATAGTGATGATGACTGTTCATTGAACCTTTATTTCCTCATCTTTTAGGACATCACAGTGAAAGCACACACACACACAAAGTTGCAAAAGATAAACCGATGAAAAGAAAAAATCACATGTTAAGTATTGCAAGCCAATCCATAATCTGAACTCCAGTAATTCTGACCCCAACACTTTTCTCTTCTGCTTGTGCCACTTCCTTAGAAAAAGCATCTGGTTATATTTGCTTGCTTGTTTGTTTTGTTGATTAGTTTCCACTTATAAATATAACCAGAGACACTGAAGTAAAGAACAAACTGACAGTAACTAGAGGGACAGTAACTAAGGGGAGGGGAAGAGGGATAACAGGAAAATACGGGAAAGTCCATCAAGGAACATGTATAAATGACACATTGAAAAAGCCAAAGGGGCCAGGCTCAAGGCTGGGAGGTGGGGATGGGTAGGCAGGGGGACTGTGGTGGGGTGAAAATGGAGACAACTGTACTTGAACAACAATAAAAAAAATGTAAAATGTATAAAAAAGAAGGAAAAATAATCTGAATCTTCATTCACCCAAATAACCCAATCCAGCTTAATCCCCTTTGGACAATACTAAGGCTCTGAGCACACTGAGCTGAGTGTCACTTACCCTGGCTCTTTTCTTAGAACAAAAGGCTTTTATAAAAAAAGAAAAGTGCCATTTATGACACTATTGAACATAAAAATAAGACATACTGAGCCCTTTGGGGAGAACCCACTGCCCTCAGAGAAGCACTTAATATGTCACCCTTGGAGAAAAGCAGCACTTGTGAAAATGGCAAGAACAATCATCTGAGAGAAACCTCACACTTGTGAGGATGTTCATTAACCAACTCAGGAGCAGAGAGAGAGCAAGAGTCGTATGGATGGGTCATGAAGATGATGGACGCCGTCCCAAGGGTCCCTGGCCTGAAACGACCCCTTGCTCCTGTTTTAACAGTAGCTGTAGTGACAGTAACCACTGTAACATGCTTCCTCTGTGAGGGGCACTGTGCTGATTGCTTCACATGCTTTATTACATTCAGTGCTCACATAATTAAGGTAGGTTGTTATTATTTGTCTGATTCTCTAGATGAGGACAGTGAGACTCAGGTAGATTAGGAAATTTGGTCAAGATTACAAAACTAGTAAGTAGAGCTGCTAAGATCTGAATAGTACATTCTTGAGAAACAAGTGACTGAATTGAATTAAACTAAATCAATTATTTTCTTATTCAGTTAACACGATCATCCTTTGAGGAAGAAAGTATATTCTGCCACTGATTTTAACACAAATAATTTATCAATTTGATTATTCCTTTATCATCATACATCAATGCATTCAACCAACATTATAAAGGAGTCTATGAAGTATAAAGCACTTTGCTTGGCATTGTAGGAGACTGTGTTTTATAATCCCCCAAAAGTATACATTTACAGTAGAAGATGCTCATAACAATCCCAGAAACTTCACTACCAATTCCAGCAGTGAGCATCGGCCATCCTGATAGAATGCAGAAGCACGGCGTGTAACCTGAAGCTAGACCCATGCCCGTTCTGACCCTACCTTATTATACAGCCTAACCTGCAGGCCTCGCCCAGCCCTCTTGCAAGAGAAAACAGCCTCACATTCTCTCTCAGATTTTACTGGGTGAAAATAAGATATCCGTTTTCTAACTTTTGTGCCATGATATTTGAGAAAATGCTGAGAATTCTGAGAAAACACTGACAAGTTTAAGAAAATGTTAGTTTAGTTAAGACTGACTAAAGAGTGATTTTGCAAGAGGTAAAGATTAAGGGAGGGAAAGAGAACTGGATTAGGATTGGGCAGAGGGAAGGTGGGTCTGCCATGCAGTCACAACGGAATCTCAGCCAACCCCACGGACGTTCTAGTGCTAGGAGGGCGCATCAGAGTTATCTTGAGTGTGTGGCAAGGGAATCAAGCTATTCTATTTTCAGGGATGCAGGTTGTCCTTGGAAAGACCTTTCAAGAAACAGTTTTCTTCATCACTCAGTCTTCCCAAGGAAGTTCTCAAAGAGAGATTACAGCTAATGGCCACTTTTCAGTAATTCTCAGGAGCTGGTGGAATAAATTCTTAATTGCTAAGGAGGGATGAAGGCCATGCAGCCCCACCACCACTACAGTTCACACCTGGTGCCCGCTGGGCACGTTTCTTTGTACATATTCTAGGAGGACATACACGAAGTTTAGAATCTCAGCAGGCTTCTCCTCCTGGGGAAAATGCAGAAGGGGAAAGAAGTGGGTTGAACTGCAGCACCTGCCACTGCAGATGGACTAGGGGCCGCAGCTAACATTGTCTCCCTTTGTCCGACTTATCGTCAACATCAACAGTTTTTCATTGTCACTTTTTTCTAAAACTAGAATGGTCCTTTATTTTTGTGAGAATATGTCTTAAGGATAATCATTCTTGTGGCTTAAATTCTGCTCTACTTTTTTTCCCAAGTTTTATGCTCACCAGGAAAGAATAATTTCAGTTTACCTGTTAAAGATCAAGATATATACTCATCTCCTTTGTAAACAAATACCAACATCCTATATGGCTTTACTTTCCCATTTCCACTAATTGTGATTTATTTGAAGACTAAAAAGCCATTTTTTCTTCTTATGTTTGCTTATTTATCATCATGAAAATAGTTCACTTATTATTTAATTATTCTGATATGGTAAGTAAGAAAAACAGACATTTTCAATGGATGTTCTTTAAAGACTTGCTTTAAAATGAATATATATAATTTCAACCTTAAGAAATCAACAGGGTGGGGATTGACTGTGGGAGCTGGGGGGGAAGGGGGCGGGGCAGGGGAGAGAAATGGGGAAATTGGGACAACTGTAATAGAACAACAATAAAACAAACAAACAAAAAAGAAATCTGTGGATTAATGCATGACTACAATATATGGCATAGTGAAGGGTAAACATTAAGATATACATGCAGCAGATTTACATATTTCTACTAACCACTGTTTGCAGTACAAAAGGGTAGCTCTTACTCCACTTTGAATCATGATATCAAATTCTTATTAAATTCCTTGACCCTATAGGTCATAGATATCTTCATTTTTAAATTGAAGTAAATTGCACATATATATGTATATCTATATTATATATATGCACGCACACTATATTACAACACAAAGCTTTATTGTTTTTTTTTTTTTTTTAGTTTTTATTCTCAAGGCTTTTAAAAATCAGATTGAGGAAGATAAGTGATTAGCTACCACTTGCTTTCAGCATCCATCCAGTCCCCTTGGGGAAAATGCTTAGTTCAGGAATGGGTGGAGAAGCCAATCAGAGCCAATTAGCTGCATGGGCATGTTTTCTGGAACTTTCAGCAATCTCTCTCTCTCTCTCTCTCTCTTCCTTTTCCTTTGCAACTGGGCTTTATTGAGGTAAGGCTTGGCCCTATTGCATTCACCTTTGCAGTATCAAATGGATCCAACCTAAAAATGCCAGTAACTCGCTCTAAGAAGCAGAGAAAATAGATTCAAAATCTGACCCTAATCACTTTATGCATCTGAATTAAGCCCTGTCAGAAGCGTGTCTTACTTTTCGACTGTCAGTTATGTAACCTAGTAAATCCCCTTTTCTGTTTAGGCCAGCTCAGATCTTCTGGCCAGCCACCAAATGAATACCAACTGGAACCTAAGGGGAATCTGCCCTCCGTCCAGTCAGCAGTTGTACAATTAGCTCTTCATTAAAAAGTAGGAAATTCCAAACACCATGTTATTTTTTTTTTTTATTTCTCTGGGAATGTCTATGTATCACCAGTATCTCTTCACAAGGAATGAACTAAATAATAATATGTACAAGGCAACTTAAGTGAGAAGTTACTAGGGAAAATATAATGTCTTCAAAAGTAATATTACTTTGTTAAATTGACAAAAATCCAGATTGTAGCTCTCTCATATATGTAGAAATATAAAATAAGATTTATCAGTATATTCCATAATAATCAGTCTTCCATTGAGCACCAGTGTTGAACAATTTCACACAAGGCTAAATCTAATAACAATTCTGTAATGGATAATTCTATTGATCTAATTTCCAGATAGTCAAATTTTCTTTTCAGGACTTTTCCTTCCCAACATTAATACAACTATAACACCAAAACAGTACTCACACTATACATGTATAGTATGGTAAGTATGGAGATGAGGCTGAGAGGGCATATTCTTCCGTGGTTCTCAGCCAAAGATGGTAACTCCTCCTGAAAAGTCTCCTCCTGAAAGTATTTAAACTAAACAGTGACTGTTAGTACTTGTGGGTATTACTGGAGCTTAGTGACCAAAACTAGGGTACTGTTCACTTAGAAACAGGCTTGACCAAAATGCCAATAAATACTGAGTCTGCAGTGAGGCCTATCAGAATGCACAAATCCCAAAATCAGTATCCTTTTTCCTTCACAACGTTCTGGCCCTGGCAGCCATGACAATCTACAGCACTGAGGACCCCAAACACACATCTGTGGTCTCTGAATGCCATTTCATATCCACAGAAACTAGAGGCCCGAAGAGACATGGCTGATTCCCTGTCTGGCATAGGAAATGTGAAAGATGAACTCTGGCCATGTGTGCCAGAACTTGGAAAAGTTGCAAAGACTAGTGAACTGGTGCCAAAAGGAAAGAGGAGCCAAAATAATGGGCCTCTCACTGGCTTCTATAGGGGAAAGAAAGAAAAGAGAAAAAAGAAAGAGAGAAAAAGAGAGAGATTGGGGAGAGGGAGGGGAGGAAGGAGGGAACAAGAGAAAGAGAATATGAATTATAACACATCAAATATTAAGAAACTCTTAGTTCACGATAATTTTTAAAAATAAGTCATTGTTTACCACAATAGACCAACTCCATGTACTGAAAATTTATAAATAAAGAAAAAATATTAAATATTTACCCTGCTTTTCCTCTAAAACTTTATTTCAAGGTAACTATTTGGTAAGGAAAAGTTCTTTTTTTATAGAATGTTGATAAATGACAAGAAGAATAATAAAATTAGAAAATCACCATTTTGCAACCCCAATTTTATTAATACTGATTATTATAATTTTAATATTATAATATCATATGTTTATAATTATATATTCATTATATTAATTCTATAATTCACTCATAATATATAAATTAATATATTTGATTCATCATACTAATATATCATAATAGTCAAATTATATAAATAGAAATATTCATCATGGATTCAAAAAGCTAATAGAGCATTAGAAAATAATCAGCACCACCTATGTGTATTCTGATAAAAAATACTGAATTTGAATCAAATTAAATCTTAAGAAGAAAAAAGTTATCACTTTAAAAATAAGAAGATGACAGAGAGACATTATAAAAAGTCCTCTTGGGAAGAGATGATCACCCAAATTTTTAATACGGGGCATTCTACAGGACAAATGACCCAGTTTCTGCAGAAAATATAATAAATAAATAAATAATCAAAAACATGCAAAAGAAGCAGACTATTTTTGAATAAAAGAGACTTCAAAGGCATAACAAACGTGATATGAGGTTCCTGTTTGAATCTTGATTCAAACAAACTAATTGTTAGTAGATAATTTGGAGAATTAGGTCAATTTGGGGAAATTTAAACATGTCTTCAGTATCAGGATGTGGATAGGGCAGGGGAGAGTAATAGGGGGAAAGGGGGGCAACTGTAGTTAAACAATAATTTAAAAAGGGAAAGATTTGCTGAATTTCTCAAGTATAATGACATGGTAGGCACATAAAAAATTCATTGGCAATTAGTGAAGCACGCTCAACAATTTAAGAGGGAATGAACTGTGGGGACCCAACCTCAGGAACTTCCCAGGGGGAACACGGAGCTGGCCCGGGGGGAACACGGAGGCCAAGGAGGGACTGGAGAGGGTGGCCCACGGCTCTGGCCAGTTGTAGGTGTTAGGTTTGGTAAGAGTAGGGAACTTGGAGGCTGGTCTCAGTAGCCGCAAGACTGGTAAATCTTCTCACCTCCTGTCAGAATTCTAAATGCTTATGTAGAGGCTTTAACTGAATTCAGTCACGTGTGCCATCCAAATGGTCTCAAAAACACCTCACTCTCCAGTCTGCCTCCTTTAAAATAGTTTCCACTGTGGGGATGGTGGCCAGAAGGAAAATTCGAAGTTGGGGGAAGGAGTCACCAAAGGTCAGTGGCAGTCACATCCTCTCGTTGACCTCCTCCAATATTAACTTGGCTAGTCTGCTTTAAAATAATCCAGAAAAAAAAAATTTTTAATGTGTGGGCAGAAAATAGAAGATACAGAACTGGCAAAATGATGATCATTTTTGAAGTTGGCTTATTATATTAATTTCTGTACTTTTGTGTATGTGATTCTTTGTAAAATACTTTTTTCAAAGAAAGTGCTAGACACACATAGCCAAAGTTGTTTGTCTGAGTTCCATTTTGATAAATAATTTCATTAGAAAGGTTTAATACTGATTAACCGAAAGGCAGTCTGCATGGCAGCTTAATTTTGTCAGGACATCAGGACTTAATTTTTTCACTCGATCAGGACAAGAACTTGGATACTCTCCTTGCCCCTTTTCCTTCATGTCCCATGTTGACTGCATCAGAAAATCCTGTCCCTGCCTTGGACATTCATCCTGACTCCGAGTCCTCCTCATCCCCTGCCCGGCATCTATCTTGTTCCAAGTTACCACCATCCCTTATCTGGATTATGGCAAATACCTCTTTACTGGTACACGCTTTCAGGCTTTTGACTGTGGTTTATTCTTCACAGGGCAGCCTATTATCCTTAACAGACGGGAGCTGTTAAAGGCTAGGTCAGGCTGCTCCTTTGCTCATCGCCTCTGTTCTGAGACGGCCTCTGCCTCACTCGGATGGAAAGGATATCGGCCTACGGGGTTCTATGTGATCTGGACCACAACTCCCTACAGTGACTCTCATCTTCACTCACTCTATCCCAGCCAGACTGTCCTCCGTACCACCTCTTAAACATGAAAGCACACCCCAGTCTCAGGTCCTTGCATGTGCTGCCCCCTCTATCAGGTATAACCTTCCCCCGTATCTGTAGGACTTGGTCCCTCATTCCTCTTAGGTCTTTGGTCAGACTTCATTTTCCCAGAATTCCTCTTTTAAAATTAAGTTCTCTAGCTTTCCCCATTGTTCTTCAATGCCTTATATTTTTCTTTTATACCTGTCACAAATACCTAACCCATATGTTGAACTTATTTATATTGTTTATTTCTGTATCCTCGATGTTTTGTAGCTCTTGTGTTTAATTCCAGATCCCTAATATGCAGAATATTGCTTGGTACACACTAAAAATTTACTAATTATTTGTTGAATAAATAAATTAAGCTATTATTTCAGTAGTGTTGTCCATAGCCCTGGGGGCTCATTATCTTCCCAAGTGCATTATCTTGACTTGTTTTAACCATCAGGGAGCAAACTCACTTCTTGCATTATTCACTCATTCTTTAAATATATTTACTGAGCTTCTGCTATGCTTTAGGAACTGAAAGTACAATAATGAATAAGATAAATATGTAATGGAGTCACTAACACTCACCTCCCAGTTTTTAGAGGAGGACTACTTCACTATCTTCCTATAGTTGGTTTACATAGGTATCAATCAGTTATTCCAGACCTTTGTAAAAGTTTGCAAATTGTATGTGCTATAAAAGCATTACAGAGGCACGGCAGGACATGGATCCTTTTCTGGACTTGGGCAGCCTTTAGGGGGTGCAGAGTTGGATGGAGTTCCAAAGCCAATTGCCTCTATTATCCAGCTCCTTTTATGCAACTCCTCCAAAATAGCCCAAGGGGACTGGGGAATGAGAATATTGCCCGTGGTCTCTCAGGTGGTAAGCTCTCCTAGCTACAACCAGCTCTCACTGCTGGGCCCTGATATTCATGCGTGAAGCTAAAGAGTAACTCTGACACCTGGAAAAAGGGTGATGTCACTGCTGGAGGTGCTGCTCTAGGAGAACCAGAGCAGCCCAGCCCATCGGAGGAGAAAAGTAACTCCTTGTGGGTACAGTTCACACAGTGGCTAATAGTTGAAGTTTTTATAGAACCCCGGTACTTCTGATATTTGTGTCTTTTTAGTGATGTCCAGGCAAACATAGGGTGTCCACTCTATCAATGTTTGCACATTTTGTGGATCAGAGCTTCTTCACTATTATTAAATACCTGGGTTCATGATCCTTTCTCATTATCACAAGAAATGTCAGCACTGCATTTATCAATAAAAGAAAAGAAATACTGGTTATAATTTTAAATCACATTTCAAATGTTTTAAATCTTTTAACTGCTAGAATAATGGTTTTTCATTTTCTATCACCTGTTTGTGGAAACAAAGTTTCTTGTTGATAATGACTATCAAAAATTTTAAGACATCATTATTTTAGAAGTCTTAATCAGAAATTGCTTGTGTTAATTTCACATGTAAAAGCTTAATCAAAATTATAGTTATGTTCACCAAAACAACCTTAAGTTTGTCATTTGAAATTTCAAGATTTTGCTTGGATATATTCTTCCAATTAAACATCAAGTAATTCTTCTCATGCTTTGCTTTATAAAAGATGTAATTAATTTCACTATCATGCCTTATATACCTACTCAAAATTTTTCTCTGATTTACCCCAGGAAATATTGTCATTTTCCACATGTGCTTTGACATGTATTCAGGAAACTTGTACATGTCTTGGGTGCAGCTACTGGCCCCTTACATGCAGACATTTTCAGGCAGCCAAGATTTCCCCAGTGGCATTTCAAATCCCTTTCTCTCGTGGTTTGACTTCTCTGCAGATAGAGACAAACACCAATGACACTAATCCCATCCCTGTCCTATCGTTCAAATCCTTCAGTCTCCTAGAATGAGATTAACAGTTTCACTCTTTGAAGGAAAACTTATACCACTGTCTTGTAAGGTCCCGAAAGACATCTCTGAGTTCAATAAGAGGTTATGTTGAAGGTGCACATTTCCAATCCAAGTGAAAATGAATGCTTCAAGTTCAAAGAAGGGAACCAAAATTATTCCAAAATATACCAGGATGCCTTTTATTATAGTATATAAGCTTAAGCCATAGAAATAGTGTTATGGTTGAAATTATCATTGCTGTCTTTGATATCCTGAATATCTTTCAGGCTTATTTACCTTTAAAAAAAGAATTTGGAACTTTAGCAATTAAGAGCTTCCCTTATTAATAATGGGTTTGACTGTCTGATTATCAAAACCATGTATAACCAAAGCGAAGGTGCCTCAGCATGATGAAGCAGCTCTGTAATTTAGTGACTACGTGGTAGCAGATGTTTTCTTATTCGGGTGTTTCTTTTCTATTCAGGAATGGAAGGACTTTGTGTAACCATTGGTGAGGCTTTAGCTTCTGCATATCCATCATCAGTGTGGCTTATTCTCAAGATGAATCTGTGAATGGCACTAAAGGACATTTCTCTAACTATTAAGACAAATGTCAACACTTGGAAAATAATAATTATATTTGGAACAAGAAGAATCATGCCAATGCTGACGGTGATGGGTGTGGCAAGTGGGGGCCAGGACTCCGTTTCCATTTCCTTTGTAGCTCCACTAATGCAAGGCAGCTGCTTTACCCCTAAGAAAAATCAAATAACTGCCTATTGGTTTGAATACATAAAGTAGAAGATGTAAAGCTATCTTTGATTTTCATAGTATTCATCACTGGCACATTAAGAAGAGTACACAGGCTTTTATTGATATTTAATCTTCGATCAGGCATGGGGAATAACTGTGAATGGCAGTTATGCTGTAGTTCTGTGATACAGCAGAGCCTTAGCTAAAAGCCAGTTCTCCCAAGCCCGTATTTCCCAGGAAAAGCTATTATGTGTTGCGGTTTTGTGTTTAAACAAGGCATTCTTTCTTGCTGCAGAAATTCATTGAGAAGTTGAGTTTAGAAGGAGAATGTGTAGCTAACTGTTGAGTGTTCGATCAGGATGGCAGAACCATAGACAGTAAAGAAGTACATTTATGATGATGCTAACAGTAGCTCTGTTGTGTCTGGATAGAGTTGAGCTCTCTATTAAATGCCTCACACATATTCTCCTTCAATCCCCTGTTTTTTCACAAGAGGGCCTAGTTATAACCCCATCTTCCTGATGAGGAAAATAAGGCTTAGTATCTGAACCCATGTGTCTGACTCAGAATTCCACGCTCCCACCCTTGGCTCATCGCCTCTTAACAAATGCATATTAAAGCCCCTATATTTCACACATCAGACCTAAAAAAGCTTTTCTACTCCATGACAGCTGTTTACATTCTTTCAATGTTTTTAGGGAAAAAAGATACAATAATATTTGCTGCTTTACAGGCTTGTATTAATTATTTGTTAACTTGCAAAATCAATTTTTACTTTTTGGAAGCCCTTCCACTGACATTTACAGTCAATCTGAAATAAATGAGGATTGGGGTATTTTAACATATACTGAAGAATAATTCAACATTGATCACTGTCATAGCAACTGCTATGCAACAAGAGGATACCCATGGCCAGAAAGGTCAAGAGTGAGTTTTCAGGTCATTGGCTCTGCCCAGAACTGCTTGGTGCATCACGTTCCACACAGCTTCTCAGTGCCGGGCTAGCATCTGTGTGGATCAAAGCTGTGGACAGAATGGCTAATTCATGCGCTAAATGTCCGGATTTGTTAAACACGTATTTCTTTAGAAAAACTACCTAACTGAACCCGCTGGAAGGAAAGTGGTAAAATAAGTTATTTGTCTAGATTTAGATTCAGGTGTTTTAATCTACTGCTGTGAAGAGCAGCCAAACAATAAAAGCAATGGCACAACAGTAGCCTGTCAGGGTAAAGAGCTAGGGTCTATTGCTGAAAGTCTTCAGGGAGGAACACGTAAAGGAATCAGTAAAACGGATGAAGTCTGTATTGCATATGATTCAGATATAATGGATAGCCCCCTCGCTAGTCCTCCCTAACCACATGGAATATGAATGCATTGCTGAATGAATAAATCAGCAGCTAATGATATAAAGATTTCAATGTATCAACCCAGCTGTTCATTCCTAATCTCTCTCTCTCTCTCTCACTCCCTCTGCTCCTTTTCCATGCCCTTCTCCCCTTCTCCTCACTTTGTGCAACCCTCACTACTACCACCATCACATACACATCTTCTTCCTTTTTAGGGCGGAAATATTAGCTAAGGAGCTTTATAGGTCTTAAGGCAAAAGCCTGCCTCTCTCCCTCTTTGCCTGTCTTCTCACCTTCAATCCCATCCCACCAATTCCCAGAGAGCACATACTGACTGCTCACAGTGGCTTACATTTATTATAGCAACATCATTCTTAACATTTCTTACAGTCCCATAAAGATTAGTAGTGTTTGGACATTGATAGCAGGACATTAATGATACCATCTTTCCAAGCTTTTACTCACATAAAGAAAGGAGAGAAAAAAATGACAAACATTAACTAAAAACATGCTTATACTATGATAGACACAGTACCAATTATATATACTGTGACATGTTACCTAGGTTAGCATGAGACTGTCAGATAAATTTGGTGGTGGTGTCATTCCTTGCCTTCCACATTCTCTCCACAATCATTTAGCTCCTGCGCACTCTGAAGTAACAAAGCCAACATAATTATATTTGAAGTATTCACAGACACAGAATGATTCCTGATTTTCTTGGGACATAGAAGCTCAAAGAGGATAACTTGAATCCTATGGCCTTGAATGAAGCAAAAGCCTTGTACAGACATGTCTGAATGAACAGGATAGGCATGCAAAGTCATGATGGAAAAGAACATAACGCCTCAAGATAAAATCATCACAAGTGGAGTTTAGGAAGACAGGAGCCACAAGAGTACCTAGACAGGAAGAACTAGCTGATGTTAGATGTGAGGCTGCATGTAAACCTATGCCCCATCTTTGCTATTACCTACACCAACTGTGAAGTAAAATTAAAGGGGTTATGAAACTAGGGGCTTCGGTTCCTCTGCTATGGGATCCCTTCATGAACAGAGTGGTGAACAACTGAGCTCTGAAAAAGCATGTGATGAGGGTCTTCTAAGGAAGCTGTAGCATTGTGCAAGCCAGCAATGTCAGATCCAGCTCTGCAGGACCTAAACTGTGGTACGCAGGCTTTACTGTACATCTCTCACAGACCAAGGCTTTACGTCTTACAAGGACTAGCAAATGTCCTCGGGCCAACCATGCCTTCCGGGCCTGCACATTTCTGATTTTTAACTTTCTCTGTCATTTTGGCCCCTGTTGGTTTCCCTTATGCTTTTATGAGTGCAGCTATGGATTAGGGATGTTTTCTACATTTTATACAGCACTTCTGGCTGTTTCATAATGGGAGAATTTTCAGGTCCCAGTTTTAATATTCTTGGAAAATAAGTGTATTCATCTTCTTATAGAATTATTTCTAAAATAGATTTGTATAAAGGTGCTCTTTGAAACAATAAACTCACTGATGTTTGGCTGAGGTTCAGTGACTTTGGTGTATTTTGCCTGATACTTTTGTTCTCTGAGAACCTAGAAGATCTCTTCAGAACTTTAGAGCCTGTAGACATTCTTCCTTTTACATAGTGCTAATACATGGCCACCCGTTGATTAATTGATTGATTGATTTCTAATTTTCATAGGTGCTGGAGGAATTACTTAACTAATCAATCTTTTATTTTATTAAGAAATCCACCTACCTTATTCTATTCACCCACTGACTCTTTCAGCCTGACTTCAAGAGGATAAAATGAAATGATTTGTGTGGTTATTTTTGAAACTCCATCCTTCCTGTGGATACAAGCTGAAGACACATTGTACAAAGCAAGTAGAGCATGGAGAACATTGTAAACACATGAAAGAGGGGTAAAAAAGTGCTGGTGGGATTATTATTAATATTAGTCTAGCACTGACTCAATTTTCTAAATTCCTGTTAGATCTTGACAGAGTTTCTCCTGGCATGTAAACTATTCCCTGGGTGCAAATTAAACACTTCCAAAGCTACGTTCACTTTTTTAGGTTCTGTGGAAGTAAATTCATTGAATTGAACTTTCCCAGTAGACTCAAAGACTGAGTGCAGTTTCTTTAAGTGCTCTTTAAGTAAAGGAAAGATGACTTTTTAAAAGTGTATTGATTTGGCAACCATTCTGACTCCATTTACAGGGAGAATGAGCAGAGGGCCTTTTGTCTAAAGAATATCCCACTCTGGCTCCAGATCCGTAACCGACAGCCATGCAGCTCTACAGAAGACAAGCCTGGGCAAAGACGTTTAGGAATTTGATGGCACGGAATGGGATGCTGTTTGCCTATCCCAATTTCTCTTTTCCTATGTAAAACATCAATGATAGAATGATGCCTGAACAGAGCAGAGAGAAGTTGGAAAATGGGAACCCAGGGAAGTCATGAAGAAGTTAGTAAACTACATGGAAACAAGACTGTTGTCAGCTTCCAGGTTGGTTGCAAATTGACCGGTGAACAGGCAGGTCTAGCAAAAGTATGAAACCCAGTTAAGGAGAGTGAAGACAACGCCTTGCCCTAACAACAAGTGCATCTCTTTTGCAAACAGACTTAAAGAAGAGAAAGGAAATGGTCCCACACGATCTTGAAAAGAAGGCGAAGACAGTATTAAGGAGGGTGGTGAGCAGAGCTTCAATGTACCTGAAGAACGGTTCCCAGAGGCCACCGGGTGTGGACATAGGACCATCAACCTTTCAACATGTACATGGAAGTAAACTGATGGGAGAGGGAAGGGGAAATGTGAACATTGTTCAAGGGAGACTTGAAAAAAAATCTCAGGACCTTAAACCTGATAGTGTTACAGAGCAAACAGAAGGTCCATTATTGTCCGCCGCCTTATGGAAAGATGCCTCTCAAAGCCAGAGATTTGTGAAAAGGAAAGGAAATGTTTATTTAATGCTATACAGAGTTAAAGTAGCGACTTAACTCCATCAAAATATTAAAGTCCTTCAGGATACCCACAGACGCCCACAGTGCTTCCTATCTCCCTC